>ML303473.1:0-22963 GCA_005239505.1 Nicotiana paniculata | reverse complement strand
CAATCATAAATGAATTCTTGTAAGTTTTCAACAAATTTCATTCTCAAAACACTACAATCTTAGAAATTCTTATAAGTTTTCAACGTGACTCCTTGCAACCAAATAATTCCAACGAGAATTATCAGAATCTTAGCAACATAAAAATTTTGCAATATTAAGGGAGTACAGTGTAATCTTTCTCAAGAGAATCGACTCAGGTATGTTAAAGCTAATCTTTCCTTCTTTTGGCATGATCCAAGTAACTATACATAAACGTAATGCTATTTCATAAGTGTTTCTACTCTTAGCAGTTAAGGATGTCTATGCTATTCATTCCTATAAAATAAAATTCAAGCGTGTCTAAGTATGTCCCTAAGTCCCTATTGTGGTATATGATAGAGATGTTAATGTTTATTTATAATATAGTGATACATGTACATGCATCTTCATGCATTTACCACCGTGCTAAGGTCGGTCGGACAGTTACCACCGGTTGAGCAGTTATATATCATTATTTACCACCGGTTGGAAAGTCATGCATATTCATTTACCACGAAGCTACAACCGGATAGGCAGTTACATATTTACCACAGAGTTACGTGTCGGGCAGTCATGCATTTACCACCGCGCTATGGCCAGTCGGGGAGTTACCACTAAATAATTTGGCAGTCACGTATCATACGATATGGATAATAGTCTCAAAGAGAAGCATTGTATATATGTGAGTATAATAAGTATGCATATACGGTGGCACTTCAGAGATTCAGGTTGATTCTTATATGTCTTTAATTAATGTTGACTTACTGTTATGTTTCAGTTCTGCCTTACATACTTAGTACATTATTCGTACTAACGTCCTTTTTTTGGGGACGCTGCATTCATCCATGCAGGTATAGATAATCAGTTTGACGAGCCCTCATAGTAGACGAGATTGGCATTTAACGAAGGATCGATAAGACTCCACCACATTCGAAGTGCAACCGAGTTTATGAGTCATTGTGTCAAAGTTTTACCACAGACTTATGGGTAAGCCAGTACCCTACCCCATCAGATATCAAATAATCTTATAGGTTTTGTAGACAGAAGTTCATTTTGTACAGTATGTTAGAGGCCTTGAAGACCCATATGTATTCATGTTTTAAGAAAAATAGGTCAGTGATACAGTGTTGCCCACTTATAGTTATACATTATGAGTTGTGGCCATGTTGGCCCATGGTAGTTACAGAAGAAAAACAAATGAGTTACACAGTGGTTCACTCAAGCCAGCACGACACTGGTTGCCAGCCACACCTCCCCAGGTTTGGGGCGTGACAAAGTGGTAATCAGAGCAGGTTATGTCCTAGGAAGTCTATAAAGACGCGCCTAGTAAAGTCTCACTTATGGGTGTGTTGTGTGCCACATTTATAACTGAGAGGCTATAGGGCATTTAGGAAATGTTACCCTTCTTTTGTTTCCAAATCGTGCCATAGAGCTGAGCCGTAAGAAGTTAGTATGAAGCTTTTGCTAGATTTTGTATGCACTAGAGGTGCAGGTATCACATTAGAGCTTTAAGGCGCAATGTGGAAGGGAGGTTATGAAAGAAACAGAAGATACGACGCGAGATTGAAAGGTAAGTAAGTTAAAGGTGAAGAAGATTCGAGATACTCAAGTAGAAAAGGTTGTGAATAGTCGAGACTTCAGATAGAGGTTGAGTTTTAGTTTAATTACAGAGGAGACCCTAGTGAAAATTTGTAAATTCCTAAGAGTTAACATTCGAGGACGAATGTTCTAAAGGGGGGAAGGATGTTACATCCCGTACTTTTCTATAGAGGATTTGTGACCATAAGACCCCGTATGTTTAACAACCTTGACATTGTTAGATACATTTTGATATAGTAATTATATTGAGTGTAACATTTATGAAAGTTTTAAAAATATGATTTTATATAATTATTAATATTACTACTTTTAATTATACTCATAATATGAGAAAGTTTATGAGATTTTCTTTATTGTAAAGATAGAAATTATTTTCTCATGAGAAAAGAAGGATATCTTTTTACTATTTTAGGAATTAAGCGTACGAGAATTATTACTCTTTATATGAGATTAAAAAAATTATAAGTTGAAAAAATATATGTATTTTTACATAGATATTTTAATAAAAATAATAGTATATGTGTTTATTTTATATGGTACTATATGACCATGATATTATGATGTATAAAGTATATAAAAAATAAGTAGAATTTTAAGTAATTTGAGACAATTCTTAATTATGTATGTAATTGGTTAATTATTGGGTAACGGGACATTACCTAATTAATTAATAAATCATAAGATTAGATTAACCCCCCCAACGTGGCAGCAAGCCACTTTCCAAACAAATGACTCTTAGTCATTTTTTGATTAGGTGGCAACCAATTACTAATTAAAAGACACCCCATTCTCACATTTTGAATAACAAGACTTGTAAAAGTAATTTGAATACAACACTTCATATTTGAAAGACTTCATCAGAAAGTTAGCAACAATATATTCTAGGATTTTGAGTACAATACATTTCAATTCTAAGAATTCCAATAAAAAACAATGTTACAATCAGAAGTGAATTCTTGTAAGTTTTCAACAAATTTCATTCTCAAAACACTACAATTTTATCAATTCTTATAAGCTTTCAATGTGACTCCCTGCAACCAAATAATTCCAACGAGAATGATCAGAATCTTAGCAACGTAAAAATTTTGCAATCTTAAGGGAGTACGGTGTAATCTTTCTCAAGAGAATCGACTTNTATCAGAATCTTAGCAACGTAAAAATTTTGCAATCTTAAGGGAGTACGGTGTAATCTTTCTCAAGAGAATCGACTCTTGTATGTTAAGGCTAATATTTCCTTCTTTTGACATGATCCAAGTAACTATACGTAAACGTAATGCTATTTCATAAGTGTTTCTATTCTTAGCAGTTAAGGATGTCTATATTATTCATTCCTATTAAATAATATTCAAGCATGTCTAAGTAGTCCCTAAGTCCCTATTTTGGTATATGATAGAGATGTTAATGTTTATAATATAGTGATACATGTACATGCATCTTCATGCATTTACCATCGTGCGACGGCTGGTCGGGCAGTTACCACCGGTTGGGCAGTTATGTATCATTATTTACCACCGGTTGGGCATCATGCATATTCATTTACCACCGAGCTACGGCTGATTGGGCAGTTACATATTTACCATCGAGCTACGATCAGTCGGGTAATCATGTATTTACCACCGCGCTACCGCCGGTCGTTCAGTTACCGCTGATCAATTGGGCAGTCATGTATCATACGATATGGATAATAGTCTCAAAGAGAAGCATTGTATATATGTAAGTATAATAAGTATGCATATACGATGGCACTTCAGAGATTCAGGTTGATTCGTATATGTCTTTAATTAATGTTGACTTACTGTTATGTTTCAGTTTTGTCTTACATATATAGTGCATTATTCGTACTGACGTCCTTTTGTTGGGAACGCTGCATTTATGCCTGCAGGTATAGATAATCAGTTTAACGATCCCTCATAGTAGACGAGATTCGCATTCAGCGAAGGATCGGTAAGACTCCACCTCATTCGGAGTGCAACCGAGTCTATGAGTCATCGTGTCAAAGTTTTACCACAGACTTATGGGTAGGTTGGTACCTTGTCCCATTAGATGTCAAATAATCTTAGAGTCTTTGTAGACAGACGTTCATTTTGTACAATATGTTAGAGGTCTTGACGGCCCATATGTATTCATATTTTAAGAAAAATGGTTCAGTGATACAGTGTTTCCTACCTATAGTAATATATTATGAGTTGTGGCCATGTTGGCCCATGATAGTTGCAGAAGAAAAACAAATGAGTTACACAGTGGTTCCCTCGGGCCAACACAGCACCAGGTGCCAGCCACGCCTCCCAGGTTTGGGGTGTGACAAAGTGGTATCAGAGCAGGTCGTGTCCTAGATCTACAAAGTCGTGCCTAGTATAATCTCACTTATGGGTGTGTTGCGCGCCACATTTATACTTGAGAGGCTATAGGGCATTTAGGAAAAGTTGCCCTTCTTTTGTTTCCAAATCGTGCCATAGAGTTGAGGCATAAGAAGTCAGTATGAAGCTTTTGCTAGATTTTGTATGCATCAGAGGTGCATGTATCACTGTAGATCTTTAAGCGTAATGTGGAAGGGAGGTTATGAAAGACACAGAAGATACAATGCGAGATTGAAAGGTAAGTAAGTTAAAGGTAAAGAAGATAAGATATACTCAAGTATAAAAGGTTGTGAATAGTTGAGACTTCAGATAGAGGTTGAGTTTTAGTTTAGTTATAGAGGAGATCCTAGTGAAAATTTTGTAAATCCCTAAGAGTTAACATTCGAGGATGAATGTTCTAAAGGGGGGAAGGATGTTACATCCCGTACTTTTCTATAGAGGATTTGTGACTATAAGACCCCGTATGTTTAACAACCTTGACATTGTTAGATACATTTTGATATGGTATTTATATTGAGAGGAATATTGTTGTAAAAAGTTAAAAAAATATGATTTTATATAATTATTAAAATTACTACTTTCAATTATACTCATAATATGAGAAAGTTTATGAGATTTTCTTTATTGTAAAGATAGAAATTATTTTCTCATGAGAAAAGAAGGATATCTTTTTACCATTTTAAGAATTAAGCGTACGAGAATTTTTACTCTTTATATGAGATTAGGAAAATTATAAGTTGAGAAAATATATGTATTTTTACATGGATGTTTTAATAAAAATAATAGTGTATGTGTTTATTTTATATGGTACCATATGACCATGATATTATGATGTACAAAGTATATAAAAAATAAGTTGAATTTTAAGTAATTTGAGACAATTCTAACGTGGGTAATTGGTTAATTATCGGGTAACGAGACATTATCTAATTAATTAATAAATTATAAGATTAGATAAACCACCTGTCGCGCCCCCTCTTTCCCCGCGGAGATCGGGTTTATGACATTCGGTTGAGACAACTCTTTCCTTTTGGGAAAGGGGTTGTGTTTTTGAGAGTCGCCGCCTAATGATTTTTAAAGGTGCGTTAGGACACCAAAGGGGTTCATTTACAACTATATTGTTAATCAGAGATAGGGTAAGGACTTGAAATTATCCTAAGGAGAAGGTGTTAGGCACCTCTCAGGATCCACAAGTGTGGTTCCCGACCAAACAACTTTTGTGAATTTGTACGGCTTAGCAAACAAACAAATAAAGGCTCAAATAAGAGGGGATTTAAGACTTTAGCATGCAGATGTTTGAAAATAGTAAAGAAGGTTAGATTTTGAAAGAATACGATCTAAGCATATAAAGGGTATCCTAGGTTTATAATAATATGGATCACATCAATGCAATACCGGGTATGACACTCCTCGAAGAGGGGCTACACGTGGTATTAGTGCACTGGTCATTATATCCATATTCTACCATTTTTCACCCCGTGAAAGTAACTAAATCGAATGTTGGTCTCGACCTCTATTGCATGTTGTTACCCGTCCCTTCCTATCAGTCCTAGAGGAATTTAGGACTTCTATCCTAGAAGAAAGGTGCTAGGCAGACCCTCAGGTTTTAAAGGTAAAAATTACTAAGGCGACACATAATAAAACATATAAGACTTCAATTAAGGGGAGCATGGAAAGCAAATAAAGGCTCAAGTATATCTCCACACATAGTACACATAAATAAATGACTCATACACAATTAAGGTCTTTTGATTCAGATCCTAAAACATGGTATCTAAATGATAATAACAAAGAGGCAGATTTGTTCATAACTCGGAGAGGATGTCTTAATCAGTTTCGCCTAATGTTTTTTAAACCTGTTGATAATTAGGCAATGTACATAGAAAAGGCCTATTTCTAGTTTTAATGACCTTAATTACCTAAGGCCTTCCTAGGCGCGTGAGAATGCTCAGGAGTTATCCAGATTTATTAAAGAAACTATTTGAGTTATTTTGCCTAAACATACTATACCTAGGTGCACACAAAATGCAGAAATACTACCAATTGTTTAGGGTAAAACAGTTTCTTTAGTCCTTTTTCCATGCATCAGTAGTTAACTTAGGTGTAGAACATGATATTTAATATGCACATGTAGAATTCTTAGGCAGGTTTTCTAAATGCATAAAGTTACAGTATTTGAACATGTTTCAAGAATATGCAACGAGTATGAGAATGACTTGTTTATTAGCGCATTGTTATCCTAGGCAGAATTTCTAAGCGTACCACAATATTAGGCTTGGTTTACATGAATAACATGTTTTAATCTTAGAGCATGATTTTCTAAGTGATAAAGATAATACCATAATAAGATGCTAAAATAGTAAACATGGACCTAAGGAACAGGATATCTAATGCACGATATGCTTGCATACATCAGTCCTAAGCATGAATTCTAGTGCACACGTAGGAAATGTAAACCTAGAAGCATGGCATCTACCCTTCAATAAACTACAACATGCATATTGCCCTTCTCTTTTCACTATCCAGCCCCAGAGTTATTTACAAATATTATTACAGACCATTGGGCACAAATTGCATAAGGTATAATAGAAAATAAGAAGTTACACTATAGGGAGCCTACTGATAGGCTCAGAATCTCCAGAATGCCTCATTGCCATTCTATTCACAACCTTTCACATGATCCAGGTGTGTCAGAGTTCCCTAAAGATCTCAAGGGATCCCGAGCAGTGCTCAAACCTAGAGTCATAACCAAATTTGAGTAAGTGCAGTGTGGAAGGCCCAACCTTAGTGTGTCAGAGTTCACATGGAGCTCATAGGGTCCCAAAGAAGTCACACAATAAAGGGGCATAACCTAGACTTCTAAGAGTATGTGAGAGTGCTTGATATAGTTTTAAAAAGAATTGAGTTGAGAAAAACAGTTTGAAAATGATCCATATAGAATCAGTTCTTGAAAGAAAAACAATAGAAGAGTTTAACTCTTATTTGAAAACAGTTTTTAAGGAAGGTGAGTAGGGCAATCTCATAATCAAAATAGCACACATAGTTCAGGGAAGCAAACACAAACAAGGGAAAGGTGTTTGGGGACAAGTAATTCACATGTAAGAGCATATTTGCATACAGTTAGACATCAGAGAAAGCATTTCAGGTCTTAAAAAGTCACAGCACATTCTATCACAAAATGTTCATGCCAGGAGCTTAACAACATTAGATTGAGGAATGCTAAACAGGTTCATACATTAGGTTCAGGGAAGGGGTTCAAGATTACTTAGTAGCTAGGGGGTCACACACACATGTTGATAATGTACTGGGGTTAGGGAGTAAGGCAGAATTGTAACAAACAAATAGAAGGAGCAGTAGACATGCTGAAATAAGGGGAAGGGAAGTCACATAGACAGAATAAATATGCTAGTTATGGGGTAAATAGTAGAACCACAAGTAGAAGCACAAAAGGAATAAGAGAAAGTGCAATATGAACATAAACATGTTGTTTTGGATGCTGCAAATCAAATAGAAGACATACCAGTCAAGATTGAGAGAATAGAATAGTAGTGTGCAGAGAAATAGAGCAATATGACAGAAGTGTGTAGAGCAAGAGAGCAGTAGAGCAAGTAGAGAAGTAGAGCAGTAGAGCAGTAATAAGTTACTCAGTCTTGGCTTCCATCCTACTGAGTAGCCAGTAGTCAATAAGAGAGAGTGTGTAGGCAAGTAAGAGAGAGAGCAATGAGTATGCTTGTGTAGAGCAAGAGAGCAGTAGAGCAAGTATAGAATAAGGCAAGAAGTACTGATTAATCAATCAATATTCAATTACAATCAATCACAAACCTGAACTCCCTTTAATTAGGGAGTCCTAGTTCAAACGGTCATACTTGGTGTCACATAAGGAAAGAATCAATCATGAGCTAAATAAGAGTAATAAGGCATGTAGCATGCGATAAAGGCTAAATACATAATTTCACATAAGGATAATTAGCACATATTTAACAAAATCGGGGAAACCCTAAGCAAATAGTTAGAAGAACAGTAGAGAATCAGAACCCTAAGCAACAAATTAGTGCAAGGAGCACAAGAATACATAGAACATGCATGAAAGCACCAGATATTCATGAGGAACATATACGAATACGGATTAATTGAACCTGTTGTCAGATACAACCTAAGAATTAGGGCTTCTAGCATAACAAGTCAAGTAGCAACAAAGCATAAGAGAATCGTTCAAACATAGTAGAAAACTCTTAAAATCAGAAGAAGAATTGTTCTTAAGAAACCCCTAGTTTTTAGATAGTGAAGAAATCGTTTGAAAACAAGGAGATTTCTCAAAGAAAACATGTAAGAACCTCGAAATACACATATATTTGTTACAGATCTAGAAAGATCAGAAGGTTCGAAGTTAGGGTTTCTAGGAGAACCCAAAAAAGAGGAAGAATAAAACTCAAAGTCTTATCGGTTTTAATCGGAAGGTATAAAGATCTTACTCGAATGGCCATGGGTGGTCGGAAAAACGGCATGAGATCATGGAGATGAGTGAACCGCCTCTGGTTCACTTGAGAGCCTCGAATGATGGCACAAGTGCGAAAGGGTGGAGCCATAAGGCTGGTATGGGGTGAGACCTCCATGGTTTCCGGCAAAGAGGTGGCCGGAGAAGGGAGGTTAGTAGGTGGAGCGTATAGAGAGTGAGATATGAGATACCTCAGAGATACGGTTGAGTGAAATGAGGGGGGAAATGAGAGATGGGGGGTAGGTCGTTTAGGATTAATTAAAGAAATGGGTAATTTGAGCCGTTGATCAAAATGATCAACGACCAGGATTTAAGAGGACCTGGGCTGGGTTAGGTAGAGGTTTGGGCTTGGGTCACTTTAATTGGGGTCTGGGCTGGTTTTAATAGGTTAGAATTGAAATGAATTTGTTAAATACCCCATAAAAAATAGATAAATAATTTATAAAAATAACTGATAATTATAAAAATGAAATTGATGCTTAATAAAATTAAATTAACATGATTAATTAGTATTTAAAATATAAAATGACTAATTATTAGGCCAAATAGCATAAAACATATCATTAGGCTATAATTGCAATGTTATTGCAATTATAGCCAAAGAGTGCGAATTTGGCTAATTGTGAAATAATTTGGTCTCAATAGAATTAAAAATAATATATTAGGTCAATAAATATTTTTGAAATCATTTGTAATGCAATTTACAATTAATTATTAAAAATGAAAACACTGGATGAATTAAAATAAATTAATAAAAATATGGTAAAATTATAGAAAAATACCAATTGTTATGGAAACCTGATTTTGAAGGTCTATATGCAAGTTAAAAATAATTTGAGAAAAAATTGGGTATCAACAACTGCCCTTCTTTACCCGGGAAGGATGAAAGAGTTGTCGGGTAAAGATATGATGACCAATTTTGACCGAGTGAAATGGTTTGGAGAGATTCCGGCCGCACCCTGGCTTTTGAGTTGCCTACATATCCCTGGTTTTACAGGAATCATGCCGTATGTAGTTCAAGAGTCATCGGTGAAGTATACCGATGAAGTTTCTTACAAGAACGGATGCAACATTTGGGACTGATTGAATAAGCGGCTTATGGGGTTTTTAGGAGAACTGGAGCGGGGCCGCTCCTGCGGGGATGGCAGTTTGCTCGCCGGATTACCTACAAATAAATAATACAAGCATATATTGTGCGTAATTTAAACATGATGCAAATTCCCATTGGACCATGAATGTCGTCTTTAGACGGTTAAGGATGACGTCCTCAGACCATGACGTTCTGGGCACTGAATTGCTTGATGCAGGATTCGCAGGCCATGAAAATGATGTTCTCGGGCCTTGAGGATGGTGCCTCCGAACCATGACGCCTTTGAATAATGATATGCAAAATTGAGAGAGATCCTCAGGCCATGACATGATGTTCTCGGGCTATGAAGATGGTGCCTCCGAACAATGAAGCCTTTGGATAAGTTGGCGATATTTCAGCCCATGTAGATGCAATAGAATAATGTTGACGAGACAGAGCTTAGTCTTGCGAATAAAAGGGCAGATCTTAGCCCGAAAGGAAAGCGAAGTAAATAGTGCTTGAGACAGCGGTTAGTCTCAAAAGGTAAATTGGAGGCAGATCTTAGCCTCGGAAGGCAGAATGGTAGCCTTATGCAATGAAAATGGAGACAATGCTTAGTCTTGGAAGGAAGAATGGTAGCCTTATGCAATGATGTGGATGGAGGTAGAGCTTAACCTCGGAAGGCAGAATGGTAGCCTTATGCAAAGATGCAAATGCAGATGGAGACAACGTTTAGTCTCGGAAGGTAGAATGGTAGCCTTATGCAATGATGTAGATGGAGGCAGAGCTTAACCTCAGAAGGCAGAATGGTAGCCTTATGCAAAGATGCAAATGCAGATGGAGACAACGTTTAGTCTCGGAAGGTAGAATGGTAGCCTTATGCAATGATGTAGATGGAGGCAGAGCTTAACCTCAGAAGGCAGAATGGTAGCCTTATGCAAAGATGCAAATGCAGATGGAGACATCGTTTAGTCTCAGAAGGCAGAAAGGTAGCCTTATGCAAAATGTAGATGCAGATGGAGACTCATTTAGTCTCGGAAGGCAGAAAGGTAGCCTTATGAAAAATGTAGATGGAGGTAGAGCTTAACCTCAGAAGGCAGAATGGTAGCCTTATGCAAAGATGCAAATGCAGATGGAGACATCGTTTAGTCTCAGAAGGCAGAAAGGTAGCCTTATGAAAAATGTAGATGGAGGTAGAGCTTAACCTCAGAAGGAAGAATAATAGCCTTATGCAACGATGTAGATGGAGGTAGAGCTTAACCTCGGAAGGTAGAATGGTAGCCTTATGCAAAGATGCAAATGCAGATAGAGAAAATGTTTAGTCTCGGAAGGCAGAATGGTAGCCTTATGCAAAATGTAGATGGAGGTAGAGCTTAACCTCGGAAGGTAGAATGGTAGCCTTATGCAAAGATGCAAATGCAGATAGAGAAAATGTTTAGTCTCGGAAGGCAGAATGGTAGCCTTATGCAAAATGTAGATGGAGGTAGAGCTTAACCTCGGAAGGCAGAAAGGTAGCCTTATGCAAGAAATAAAATGACAGTAGGAATTCTTAGCTGGTGATAAAATTGCGGCATTGTGATTATTGAGAGCATTGCGATTGCGGAGCATTGAGGCATGTGCGAACGTCGGCAAGTGCAGCAGTTTTGAGAGTTGTATTTTGGACAATATTTGTCCCTTGGGCGGACAGTTCGTTTAGGGATTTTGCAACCTTAGTGCCTGCAACCAAATAAATATCGTGAGTTCTATAAACGGGGGGTTTAGTTCGTATCCCCGCTGGCGTTTCTTGACTTGCTGGGCTCGATCTGATGATATTGTTTGTATTATTGGGGTAGCATTGCTAAAAAAATCTATTTCAAAAACAAACATGCATGATTTTATAAAATCATAATGTATACTTAAAAAAATTATTTTGGGATGAACCGACGACCGTGACACGGCTCGGGACATTGCAACCTCTCCTGCTATGGAATTTTAAGGGTCCTCCTCAAAATTCTGCCCCAGTTTGATGGGTGAATGTCTCTGACTATTGCTCGTGCGACGATTGGCTGATCTTGCTTCAGAATTTTGAGGGTCCTCCTCAAAATTCTGCCCCAGTTGGATGGACGAACGCTTCTGGCTATTGCTCGTGTGGCGATTGGCTGAACTTGCTTCAGAATTTTGAGGGTCCTCCTCAAAATTCTGCCCCAGTTGGATGGACGAACGCTTCTGGCTATTGCTCGTGTGGCGATTGGCTGAACTTGCTTCAGAATTTTGAGGGTCCTCCTCAAAATTCTGCCCCAGTTGGATGGACGAACGCTTCTGGCTATTGCTCGTGTGGCGATTGGCTGAACTTGCTTCAGAATTTTGAGGGTCCTCCTCAAAATTCTGCCCCAGTTTCCAATTCGAGGAAAAATGAAATTTTTATTGAATTGTGATCGAACCCATAGGGCTGCCTACATATTGTCACGACCCAAACCGATGGACCACGACGGGCACCTGGTACCTTACTCAACCGAGTACCAACGTAACGTATATTTATTATTACATCATCATATACACGTGACATACGGGCCTAATAGGCCAACATGATTATTTATAAACTCAAAACATAGGCCGACAAGGCCGTACAATCTTTCACGTACACGACATATGTCTACAAGCCTCTAAGAGTACATAAATGTCTTACAGGTTGGGACAAGGACCCGCCATGCTAATTAGTTCATGTCCTAATCTTAATGACCACATAAGCAACTTCGGAGCAAATGGAGTGCACCAACACCTTCCGCTGACCTGATAGCCTTGGAGGACTCTCGACTTGTCTATCAGGACCTGCAGGCATGAAACGCAACGTCCCCAGGCAAAAGGGACGTCAGTACGAATAATGTACTGAGTATGTAAGGCACATAATGTACATAAGAGACATGGAAGAAATATGGAGTACATGACTCAACTCGTAAGCCTGAATAGCTTTGTAAATCATAAATTACTTTTAGCGTCCTGCATATGCATATGAATGTCATGTCGTGCATAGTTACATGTTCCATAACATCATCAGCCTCTGAGGGCATCCCATCATATCATATCAACCACTGTGGGCAAAATCATCATCGTATACTAGCTGATCAGGTGGTGGTGCGTATATAATGACATAACCTTTCCCATATCCCATATACATATATTTACATATATACACGTATATAACGCCGTTTGAACCATATTTCAGCCACTGTGGGCAACATCATCATCATATACCAGCTGATCAGGTGGTGGTGCGTATATAATGACATAACCTTTCCCATATCCCATATACATATATATACATACATATATACGTGTATATAACACTGTTTGAATATACATACATATATACACGTATATAACGCCGTTTGAACCATATTTCAGCCACTGTGGGCAACATCATCATCATATACCAGCTGATCAGGTGGTGGTGCGTATATAACACCGTAACCTTTTCACATATCCCATATACATATATTTACATATATACACGTATATAACGCCATCTGGTCATGGGTCAATGTGCATATGCAAATGCATGAAATGCATATGAAATACGTCAATAAAATCTCTCGGTACCTCATAAGGCCATTATGCCTCTGACTAATTTCATGAAATAAACTTTACCAACATACGTATTTTCGAGACCCATGAACAGAAGATAATAATAATTCACATCGGGAATCAAGAATATAGATACTCCTAGTATTTCTATGAATAGAGTAATTTATGGAAACCATGAGTTTGCTCGTTTCTTTCGTATAATTTGGACCATGCCAAAAGAAAGAAGGGATAGCTTTAACATACCTGGACCGATTCTCTTTTGCGAAACACGTAACGGCGGATTGAAGTAGGGAAAAATCTGTATGATATTCGAGAGAAATACTATACCGTGCTTCCTTAGAATTGCATCTTTCACATAATCGGATCTTGTATGAATTTTTCCGAAGCAAATTTCACGTTCCATCTCTTTCATTCTTGTTTACTGAAATCTCACCTTTTTGATTCTTGAAATCTCACTTAATAAAAGTAGAGATGAGGTTCATGTATTTAAGACATAATGGGTCTTGTGGTTAATCTTTTAAAAACATCTGGACTTGCTAGCTTGGTAATCTTCACGTTTTGGACATTGTAATATTGGAGAGAGTTTCACTTTTTGGACATTATAATACTCCAGGGAGTTTCACGTTTTTGGGCATTGTAACTCATTTGATATCCTTGTTAAAATTTGGCAATTTCCCAAAGAATAGACAAATGAACCTAAAGTTCCTCAATGATATGTGGATTCTTAAAGTGACACCTTGAATATAGAATTAAGAGTCATTTTTAAATGCCTCTTGGGCTGCCACATTGGGATACAAGACTTATCCAAATATTTGGATTAATTACCCACTAATCATTTGATTAACTTGTTAATCTCCCATTAATCAATTACCCACATAATTATGAATTATATCAAATTACTTAAAATACTACCTCTTGTTAACATACTTTATTTACCTTACTATCATGTCCATGTGGTACCTTGTATGGTACTAGTCCATAAATACCGGGTATTTTAGCTCGGCCGCATTTTATTCCAAAATGCCAAACCTCGACGAAACTCACTTTTTTCGATTTGCTTACCCTCTCAAATTCACAAATTTACTTATCCCTTGATTGAAATAGCATGATACTTCTAAATTCAAAATAAATCTCATTACCGAACTTACATCGATTTACTTGTGACGTACTTCCACGTACGAAAACACGGGGTGTAACACGTATCCCCTCTTAAACGGGAATCAAGTCAGGCGTAGTTCAATTTACATAGTTGAAAAATCATAAAGATTATACATAGTAGCATTTGACTGCATCTGAATTGATTGGCTTTGGCCAGACTTCTCCGTCCATTTCTGCGAGTATAAATGCTCCTCCTGTCAGTACCCGGTGAACCATGTATGGTCCCTGCCAGTTGGGAGAGAACTTCCCTTTGGCTTCGTCTTGATGTGGAAAGATCTTCTTCAGCACCAGCTGCCCCAGTGTGAACTGTCTAGGCTTGACTCTCTTGTTGAAGGCTCGGGTCATTCTGTTATGATAGAGTTGACCATGACAGACTGCATTCATTCTCTTTCCGTCTATGAGTGCTAGTTGCTCATAACGACTCTTTACCCATTCTGCGTCGCTGAGCTCAGCTTCTTGTATAATTCTTAGAGATGGAATCTCAACTTCGGCAGGAATAACAGCCTCAGTACCATAAACTAGCATATAGGGAGTTGCCCCTGTTGAGGTGCGAACTGTGGTGCGATATCCCAATAAGGCAAATGATAACTTCTCGTGCCATTGCTTGTGCCTTTCTATCATTTTTCTTAGTATCTTCTTGATGTTTTTGTTGGCGGCTTCTACAGCTCCATTCATCTGAGGTCTGTAATCTATGGAATTCTTGTGTTTGATCTTAAAAGCCTCGCACATAGCTTTAATCAAGTCACTGTTGAGATTGGAACCATTGTCGGTGATGATTGACTCAGGAATCCCGAATTGACAAACAATATGGTCGCGGACAAAGTCTGCCACGACTTTCTTAGTCACTACTTTGTAGGATGCTGCTTCGACCCATTTGGTGAAATAGTCAATGGCTACCAGAATGAACCTGTTTCCGTTGGAGGCGGCAGGCTCGATTGGTCCAATAATGTCCATGCCCCAGGCAGCGAATGGCCATGGTGAGCTTTTTGTGTTGAGCTCGTTTGGAGGTATCTTTATCGTATCTGCATGTATCTGACAACGGTGGCATTTCTGGACATACTGGATGCAGTCCGTTTCCATAGTCATCCAAAAGTAACCATCTCGGAGTATCTTCTTTGCCAGAACAAAATCGTTCATATGCGGGCCACAGGCCCCATCATGAATCTCCTGTAGCAACTTGGATGCTTCCTTTGCGTCGACACAACATAATAATCCCAAATCCGGAGTCCTCCTATATAAGATTCCTCCGCTGTGAAAGAAGTTGTTGGATAGTCTTCGAAGTACACTCCCCACAGCGTAATGAAAGCCATTTTCTCAGAATCATCCTCATCCATCCAGATCTGATGATAACCAGTGAAGCAATCCACGAATGATTGTAGTTCATGCTTGGCGTAATTGTCAATCAGGATATGTATATTTGGCAAAGGGAAGTCGTCTTTCGGACTAGCCCGGTTGAGATCCCGGTAGTCGACACAGACTTTGACCTTCCCATCCTTCTTTGGTACTGGCACAATGTTGGCTAACCATGTCGGGTACTCAACAACCCTGAGAACCTTGACGTTGATCTGCTTGGTGGCTTCTTCTTTGATTTTCAAACTCATGTCGGGTTTGAACTTCCTGAGCTTTTGTTTTACCGGTGGACACATTGGATTGGTTGGCAATTTTTGAGCCACAACAGACGTACTTAGACCAGTCATGTCGTCGTACGACCAGGCGAATATGTCCTTATACTCCTTTAGAAATTCTGCGTATTCTTTCTTTTCTGACGGCGAAAAATGAATGTTGATTCGTGTTCCCTTGATGTTTTCTGAATCTCCTAGGTTGATGATTTCAGTCTCGTCCAGGTTGGACTTAGGTTTGTTCTCAAAATTCTCAACTTCTTTGACAATCTCGTCAGGTATGTCATCTTTTTCTGAATCCATGTCCGTTTGCTGCATTGTCTCGTTTCATGTCACATTCATCGGTTCATCAAGACAGATAATAGTAATGTTGTATATGTAAAGTACTGAGAGAAAAATGATAGCAATTAATATTGATTGAAAAGAAAAATTTAAATGCTTTTGATAAATTGAACGATCATTTTGAACATTGAAGTTCTTATTGCAGGAATTAAAATGCGAAAAAGGAAATCATTTTGTAAAGAAAAATAATGAATAGCGCTCGTTTTAGCCTTGCTACCCCGAGGCTCGTCTGGCTTTGGTTGTTCTGACAGTCTAATTCTTGAGGTACGTCTCTCTGCTCACAGCCTGTATGGAAGGTCTGCTCCAGATACGGTATTGGTTGCTCCAAAGGGTAATAAGGACCGCTTCATGGTGGCGACCAGTTTTTGAATTCTTCCCAAGTGTATTCGTATCCCAAACCGAAAGTGGTGTCGTGCTTCTTGAGTTTGATAAGTTTTGAGGTCTTCTGAAGCTTCTTGCCGAGCCCTTTACTTGGATCGTACCCTCGCCAATTCATCATACTTGCGATCTTACTATCCCACCATTTGTCTTTGTCGATAGTGTTGACCCGTTTAATGTGGTGGTAAGTTTCTCCGCCTGGCTTCGTTCTTCCTTCAATCACTGGGATAGTCTGGCGACTGTAAATAGAGTTGCTACCATCACCATGAATAATCACCTCTTGGTGGTTCCACTCGAACTTCACTGCCTGATGTAGTGTTGATGCTACGACCCTAACAACATGGATCCAGGGTCGTCCCAATAACAGATTGTAGGACGCTGGCACATCTATCACTTGGAAGTCCACCTCGAACCAGGTTGGTCCCATTTGCAGGCATAAGCTGATCTCACCAATGGTGGACCTCTGAGATCCATCGAAGGCTTTCACGTTGATCGCTCCATACTTTATCTCATGCATCCCTTTACCCAATTTCTTGAGCGTTATCAGCGGACAGATGTTAAGACTGGATCCCCATCAATCAGGATTCTGGTGATGAAATAATATTCGCATTGCACAGTGATGTGTAGTGCTTTGTTATGGCCCAACCCTTCAAGAGGCAGCTCGTCCTCATGGAAAGTGATCTTGTGACTCTCCAACACTTGGCCCACCATATTAGCCATTTCTCCATTAGTGATGTTGTTTGGCACATAGGCTTCGATCAACATCTTCAATAAAGCATTCCTGTGCGTCTCGGAATTCTACAACAAAGAGAGGATGGATATTTGCGCTGGCGCTTTGTTCAACTGGTCGATGACCGAATACTTCTTGGACTGTACTTTCCTCTAAAGGTAGTCCAGACCTGTCTCCATAATGGGAGGCCGATTGGAAGCCTGCCTGCTGGATTCAACCAGATGTTCAGGGGTATAGACTCTACCAGTTCTTGTCATACCCTGTGTTGCAACAACTTCTTCAGTATTGACTTTGCCTTTCCTTCTCTCCTCGGCTGTATAGTCCCATGGTACAACATTTGTATAGAAGGGTAGCATGGTCGACATCGCCACTGGAATTGGTGCGGCTAACATGTGCCTTGGGTGGCAAGACTGCATCCTCAAATGGTGCTGGTGCATTTGCTGGAGACACGAACTCAACTTCAATCGATATTGGTGTCTTTGCAGGTAACACTGCTTCAAACTCAAGAGGCATGGACATATTTACCTCAGCATCCTCAGATGGTTGAATCTGGACTATGATCGGGTTGAGAGTGACTGCAGGTTTCTTTGGATCATCGCCTTCTGCGATCAACCCAATTGATCCCTCAGGGTCCCAATTATCTTCTATTTCAATCGAGTGGATGACTCCACCCTTATGGTCCGGAAGAGGATTGTTGCGGACATTTGGAGCGGATTCCTTTGCCACGATGACCTTGTTGTCAATCAGGGATTGTATCTTGTCCTTCAAAGAGCGGCATTCATCGATGGTGTGCCCCTTCATGCCGGAGTGGTATGCACAGGACTTGTTTGGGTTGACCCATTGAGAAGGATTCTCAGGGGTTGCAGTAGGGATGGGGGTGACATAACCAGCAGCTTTGAGCTTCTCATACAGCTGTTCGATGGGTTTAGCGATAGCGGTATACTGTTTTGGAGGTCAGCGATCAAAATTAGGATGAGGTATAGGGAAGTTTTGACGAGTAGGGGTGATTGGTAATGACATGGTTGGGAATTGTAAATGTGGTAGACATNGTGGAGGTGTTGGGTAAGTTTGGTATTTAAGTGGGGATTTGGTTCTTTGTGCAACCATCACGGCTCCCGCGTCTCTTTTCTTAGACACACCACTAGACTGCAAGCCTTGTTTGTAGCTTGCAAGGCTTCAAAATTTGTGACTATACCGCTCTTGATACCTTCTTCAATCAGTTTACCTAATTTGATAATGTCGGAGAACTTGTGGTTCTTAATCATCATCAACCGTTCATAGTATTGCAGGTCCTGGGCCCGGACAAAGAATTTGTTCATCTGCTCCTCTTCTAAGGCGGGTCTGACCTTGGCAGCTTTGGACCTCTAACGAGTAGAGTACTCGAAAAATGTCTCCATGGGCTTCTTTTTCAAATTCTAAATATAGAACACGTCTGGTGCGTTCTCTGTGTTGAACCTGAATCTATCCATAAAGTCAGATGCCATGCTCACCCAATTCGACCATTTCTTGGGATATTGGTTGATGTACCAAGACAACGCATCTCCTTCCAAGCTCCTCATGAACAACTTCATGCGGATCCTTTCATCCTTCCCTACTCCAACCAGCTTGTCACAATAATTCCTCAGATGGACCCTTGGATCACCTGTACCATCAAACATTTCAAACTTAAGAGGTTTGTATCCCTCGGGCAGTTCGACATCGGGTTGTAAGCAGAGGTCTTCATAGTTCAACCCTTCGACTCCCTTGATTCCTTCGACGCCTTGAACCCGGCAGGTAAGCTTCCTAAGTTCCTCGGCCAAGTTCTTGATAAGCAGGTCCTTTTTGTCAGACTCAGGTGTGTATGTGATAGGGGAGTGGAGTGTGGCATGGTCTCCACATAGATTGGATTGTCATGGTGGCCTTGCGCATGAGTGTGGAAATGGTCATTTGTGAAGTTCTGAGGTTCTGGGATAAACAGTGGAGTGTTATTTGGATTATGGCAGGCATGGCATTGTGCTGGAAGAGTTTGGTTCTTTGGTGGGGTGGTGTGATGATGAGTTGCGGGATGATTTTGCTGCGGGATGATTTTGCTGCTTTGGGATATATTGAGGAGGTGTAGGATTCTGGATGTTTACGTCTGGGACGTTGAGGGAGAATAACAGGTTTTCCAGATTCTGAACTTGATCAAGCTCTTCTTGAAACTTTGACAACTTCCGTTCTAGCCGCAACACAGTTTCATTTTGAATCCGAATACCCTGGCCATCAGTGGCCTCTACCCGTTCAACCAAATTCTCATCTTTGTTGTTGCCTGAATCTTCCATTTTCTTTTGCCTTTGTTCTTGCCTTTGGGAGGACTAAGAGGAGGAGAGGGTGGAGGGCCCCTGGATCTTGTAAGATAGGATGATGATGCCAGAGTGCATGAACTAACCTTTGGGGAGGGGAATAAATAAATAAAGAAATATAAAAACTAAAACAAAAGGTAGCCAAGTCAATGAGGATTATGAAAAGTATTGCGGTATTTAAACACATAGTGCGGGAATGTAAAACGCGTCCTAATTTGGGAGCCTCGTTGTGCCCGAGGTAGGCCTAGAGACAAGTTGATTTGGACAACTTAGATGCCAAAATGCCTCATTTCATTAATGTAGAAATAGACGAATCCAAAACGACACTAAAATAGTAAGCACGAAATAAAGTCACTAATGGCCATTGGCCTTATTACATTGATAAAAACGAAAAAAAGAAATCCTATCCTACTTGGTCCCAGAAGGACCTTCCCCATATTCGGCACCCTTGATCCCATCGAACAGGTTCCCTAGCTCACGTAGTCTTAGCAGTAGGTATTTCTTGACGTGTTTCTTATCACTGGAGGAAAGGTCTTCCCACCAGTTCAGGAACTTTGGATGGATATTGCTGACTGGGCCGAATCTAGGGACTTCGTGCCTCATATTCTGCAAGACAAACATTTTTAGGCCCTTACCCCTGCCAGACTCAACTATTTATACACTTATGATTAGCATACAAGCATTTAGTTCTCCAAAGAAATGCACAGAACGTGATTGTGTCCGTTGGGATTATGAAAAACCCAGTGGACTTTTGGATAAGGCTGTCTTAAAGGGTTATTGTGCGGACGACACATTAACCCGGCTAGGTTTGACCATGATGCATGTATAATATAACAGAGTAAAGTTTCTATGGGGTATTAGACTAGTACCCTCGAGCGGACAACTCAAGGGGGAAAGGCACGGAACTGTCGACTGCACTGTTGATCGACTAGTTTTACCGCAAATAAGCCTTTTCGAATTTAGGGGGTAATAATATAGGAAGAGCGCAACCACTCATCAAGTCTTGCTATAGTATTTTATTTGGCACAAGTGGAGTATGAATGTTGAGCATGATTATGCAATAATAAATAAGCATTAAAACACGTTGCCATGTATTTGCATGTTAGGAAATCGGTAAATACAACAGTTATGATTTAAAGCGGTTACAAAGGAAAATAAAGAAACATGTTAGTTTTTCCTTTTGGAAGGAATAAATATTGGAAAGAGATAAACAATTAATTGAACATAGAGAGGAAAAAAGGAAAGGAGCAAATGTCAAACAAAGCATACTCGGGCAAATTCACAAAGCGGTTTGTAATGGTAAAAGCATGTTATCCCCAGCAGAGTCGTCATGCTATCGCGCACCCTCTTTTCTCGCGGAGATCGGGTTTATGACATTCGGTTGAGACAACTCTTTCCTTTTGGGAAAGGGGTTTGTGTTTTTGAGAGTCACCACTTAACGATTTTTAAAGGTGCGTTAGGACACCAAAGGGATTCATTTACAACTACGTTGTTAACCAGAGATAGGGTAAGAGCTTGAAATTATCCGAAGGGGAAGGTATTAGGCACCCCTCAGGATCCACAAGTGTGGTTCCCAATCAAACAGCTTTTGTGAATTTGTACGGCTTAACAAACAAACAAATAAAGGCTTAAATAAGAGGGGATTTAAGTCTTAAGCATGCAGATGTTTGAAAATAGTAAAGAAGGTTAGATTTTGAAAGGATTACGATCTAAGCATATAAAGGGTATCCTAGGTTTATAATAATATGGATCACATCAATGCAATACCCGGTATGACACTCCTCGAAGAGGGGCTACACGTGGTATTAGCGCACCGGTCATCATATCCATATTCTACCATTCCCACCCCGTGAAAGTAACTAAATCGAATGTTGGTCTCGACCTCTATTGCATGCTGTTACCCGTCCCTTCCTATCAGTCCCGGAGGAATTTAGGACTTCTATCCTATAAGAAAGGTGCTAGGCAGACCCTCAGGTTTTACAGGTAAAAATTACTAAGGCGACACATAATAAAACATATAGGACTTCAATTAAGGGGAGCATGGAAAGCAAATAAAAGGCTCAAGTACACCTCCACACATAGTACATATAAACAACATGACTCACACACAGTTAAGGTCTTTTGATTCAGATCCTAAAACATGGTATCTAAATGATAATAACAAAGAGGCAGATTTGTTCATAACTCGGAGAGGATGTCTTAATCAGTTTCGCCTAATGGTTTTTTAAACCTGTAGATAATTAGGCAGTGTACATAGAAAAGGCATATTTCAAGTTTTAACGACCTTAATTACCTAAGGCTTTCCTAGGCGCGTGAGAATGCTCAGGAGTTGCCCAGATTTATTAAAGAAACTGTTTGAGTTGTTTTGCCTAAACATACTGTACCTAGGTGCACACAAAATGCAGAAATACTACCAATTGTTTAGGGTAACAGTTTCTTTAGTCCTTTTTCCATGCATCAGTAGTTAACTTAGGTGTAGAACATGATATTTAATATGCACATGCAGAATTCTTAGGCAGGTTTTTCTAAATGCATAAAGTTACAATATTTGAACATGTTTCAAGAATATGCAACGAGTATGAGAATGACTTGTTTATTAGCGCATTGTAATCCTAGGCAGAATTTCTAAGCGTACCACAATATTATAGCAATATTAGGCCTGGTTTACATGAATAACAGGTTCTAATCTTAGAGCATGATTTTCTAAGTGATAAAGATAATACCATAATAAGATGCTAAAATAGTAAACATGGACCTAAGGAACAGGATATCTAATGCACGATATGCTTGCATACATCAGTCCTAAGCATGAATTCTAGCGCACACGTAGGAAATGTAAACCTAGAAGCATGGCATCTACCCTTTAATAACTACAACATGCATATTGCCCTTCTCTTTTCACTATCCAGCCCAGATTTGGTTACAAATATTATTACAGACCATTGGGCATTGCATAAGGTATAATGGAAAATAAGAAGTTACACTATAGGGAGCCTACTGATAGGCCCAGAATCTCCAGAATGCCTCATTGCCATTCTATTCACAACCTTTCACATGATCCAGGTGTGTCAGAGTTCCCTAAAGATCTCAAGGGATCCCGGGCAGTGCTCACACCCAGAGTCATAACCAAATTTGAGTAAGTTCAGTGTGGAAGGCCCATCCTTAGTGTGTCAGAGTTCACAGGGAGCTCATAGGGTCCAAAAGAAGTCACACAATAAAGGGGCAGAACCTACACTTCTAAGAGTATGTGTGGGTGCTTGATATAGTTTTAAAAAGAATTGAGTTGAGAAAAACAGTTTGAAAATGATCCATCTAG
>MDKI01069249.1:0-54622 GCA_005239505.1 Nicotiana paniculata | reverse complement strand
ACAAGTTAAAAGTTTTTTAAAAAGCGGGTATAGATTAAATGGGGGCGACCAAATAGGGTGCCCGTGCAATTTTTACCATTTTGGTCGTCCCGCGCAATTTTTACTATTAAGCAGCTCTCTATGATTTAACTCCATCTCTGAATGCAATCCCTGCCATATATGTATGCTTTAGTGTCCAATAATGCCAAAGTTCGTCCAATCCAGACAACTGTGGAAAAATAACCTATTTTTCTTAATGAATGAACCTTTTGGTAAGCTCTAGCTGGCAGTGGCATAGATGCTAAGGAAAAGAGAAAACTAGTCCTAAAAAATCTAAGTTAGTACAGAATAAATCTCAAAATTAAAACGAGATATGTCCCATGTCAGTATGAGCTTGTTTGGATGGACTTGTTTTAAGTGATTTTTAAGCCAAAAACTATAAGTTAGACATTCTAGCTTTTAGCTTTTGGCTTATTTTTATCATTTTAACTTTAAAATAAATGTTTTAAAAGCACTTTTTTTTACTTCGTTCAAACACTACGAAATGACTTAAAAACTAATTTAGCTTAAAAGTACTTAAAAATAAGACAAATCAATTATTCGTTTAAGAATATGAGAATGGTACTTGTTTTGTTTAAGGCTTCACAAGATAAGCCCTTATAAAAGAAAAACCTTCACTGGCTTCACATACATATAACATCCAGAAAAAAAAAAAGAGAACTAAATTCCAAATCAGTTATTCGTCTCTCCAACCTTTTGTCCTCTCCAAGAACTTTGCATATATATAAGAAACTAAGGCCTCATTTGTTTTCTTTTAAAATTAAGACGTCTGAATCTGAATACATATTTGAATATCAAGATGTGTATTAAGATTAAGATATCAGAATTTAAATACACATCTGAATTATTAAGATGTATATTAAGATCAGAATAGAAATAATTAAAACTGTATAATTTTTAACATCTGAATATATAAAATTTATCTTTATTTGAAAATTAATAAACATAAATTCAAATGAAATACTAATTAATCTAATATTCTATCAATAAAATATATAATTTTTAAAATATGATAGTTATTGGTGGTGATGGCTAACGGGTGAATGCCGACTAGAGGCGGTAGTTGGTGGTAGTTTTGGTTGATGATGGTTATTCATGCTAGTAGCTAATAGTGATTGGTAGCAATGGAGATTATGATTGAGGATGGTGGTGGTGGATGGTGATAGTTAATAATGGCGGGTGGTGGTAGTAGTTGTGACTAAGAAAGGTGGTGGGTGGGTGGTGGTAGTTTATAATAATGGGCAGTGTCGGATGTGGTTGTTGATGGTGATGGGGTGGTCAGTTGTGGTAGTTGGGGTGGATGAATGTTGATTGTGGGTGAGAATGATATATGGTGGTCGGAGTGATGGGGATAGTGGGTGGTGATGATCGATAATGGTGGCGGCTATGATTGAGGATGATGGTGACATGGTGATGGTGAGGGTGGTGGGGGTGATTGAGTGTGGTAGTTGTGGTGGCATGGTGGTAGTTGATAATGATAGGCGGTGGCGGTAATTAATAACAAGTATATGATAGCATCTTAATGAAATTAAGTCTCTGTCATAGATCTTAATCATACACACGTATTCAGACCCATTAAGTGATTGTGAAGCAAAAAAAATGAACACACTTAATGATTAAGATCTGAATAATTAAGATTCAGACTTTAAAAACAAACACACTTATTGTCCTCCATTGAGTGCAAACAAAAGAGGCCTAAAAGGCTGATGTTTAGAAGAAAACTAGATTCCAAAAATGAACCTCTCAACAATTACATCAAGGTCTCATTCTCATAGTCATCATCGTACCCCTTCTGTTAGCTTTCCTGCTAGATTTCATCCTAGCACAATCAAGATTGAACTAGTCCTTAACAAGATAAAAACTTTGGAATCATCATTTGCTTCTCCAAAAGCAGCAGAAGAAATTACTCATTTTTGGCCTTGTAGAATTGTACAAGTGCATAGAGGAATTCCTCGTGTTGCCAATGACACAACGGGCTCTTCTTCAAGATCACGATGATAATTTAGTGATGGAGTTGCTGGAAAGATCTGTTAGATTCATAGATATCTGCAACAACACGAGAGACACAATCATGTTGATGAAGGCAGGGCTGAGAGAACTCCAAACAGGCTTTCGAAGAAGCAAAAATGGGAACGATCATATAAGAATCCAAAGCAATGTGACGGACTACATATCATCCAGAAGAAACACTCAGAAGGAAATTACGAAGTCCCTCACAATGCTGAAGTTGATAGATAACGCAATGGCAACAACGAGTACTCTGCTCAGTTTAGAATCCCAGCTCTGTTCCATAATAAGAAAATTTGTAACCATTTCAACTTTTCAATCATTTCTAACACTTCTTTCAATGCCAGTCTTGAAAAGAAAGCCTACTAAATGGTCGTTGGTTTCAAAGCTTGTGCACAAAGGGATATTAGCGAGTGAAATGCAGAGAAAAAAGCTGAGCAAATTGGAAAATGTGGATATTGCCCTGAATAACTTGCTGCTCTATAAGGAAGGGGAAGCAGAAAACATCGAATCTGCACAAAGAAATTCGGAGACTCTGGATTCAAGCCTGGTAGATTTTGAAAATGGATTGGAGCAGTTGTTCAGGCTTTTGATCCGCACTAGGGTTTCTCTTCTCAACATACTTACTCAGTAGTCAGTACAGAATTAATAGTGCAGGTCTTTCGCATGGATATGCAGCTCAAGGTGTTTGGATTATTGCAGCTGTGATGTATAGATACACTTCTAATGAGTCATGTCTATTAAAAGTGAATTCAGAATCTAGAGTCGGTGGACAAAATCATTGAGTACCATCTAATTATGTGTATACATTTCCATATATACATATGCTATAAAACCTGCCCTAGACTTCCCTTTGATATACATGAACTAGAGCGTAATAGTGTATATATAGCAAGAGAAATGGATTTTAATTTTGAAGATGCACAAAGTACAAACATTTCCTTTTTTCAAGAATAGCAGTTTTCAAGCAAATAATCAAACGCAGTAGCTATTTATGTAATGTTAAAATATCTCTGGATCGTTCTTACTTTTATGAAGAAAAAAAGACTCTGAGTCGTTCTTTCTTTTATTCTCAAGGGAGAGGGGCAGAGAGTCGAGACCAGTCCGGACCGAGTCAATTCCTGGTTCCTAATTGAGGGGATAGGCGTGGACCCTGATAATGCGGTATATGGTTCACCGGCCAGATCAACCCCCTAATACTTTGGTGGCAGTGACTAGCAGTAAGCACAATGTATCCATGTTTAAATTGGAAACAAGGCGATCCTAAACGTGTGTCAAGTTTAGATTCCACATCATTTTGAAAAGCTGAGATATGGTGAATTCCACAAATAAAGGTGAAATTATATACGTATCATCACATTGATACCACAAACAAATGGTTGACAAAGAATTTTTTTTTTTTAAAAAGATAACATATTTTGTATATTAATATAAGACTTCACTAAAATTGTGAAATCACCCATAATTACATAAAGGGTGCCCTGACAAAAATAATAGGCATCCCTAGCCCTTTTTTCTTCTTATGAGGGCTCTAAAACATCTAAAATGGATACATGCTCCTCCAAAAGCTGACCTTTACACAAAAAAAAAGGGCTAAACATTTCATCTTGATTTTTTGAATGTTGCTAGCCTTGTCTTCAAAACATCTCTGGTTCCTCTCTCCCCAGACTGTCCACCATATGCATGCAGGGACGATCCTCCATCTCTCTCTTTATGTAGGTAGTGAGCCCTCTTTACCCCAGCTAGCTAGAATATCAATGAGTCTTCCTGACATTGCCCATTGAATTCCCCTTAGACTGATGAAAATACTCCATATCTGTGTGGTGCATTTGCAATGTAGAAAAAGATGTTGCATTGTCTTTGCCTCCTCTTCACATAGGTAACATTTAGAACACAATTGGAAATCCCTTCTGATCAAATTGTCCTGAATTAACACTGCCTCCCATGCCAGTAGCCATGTAAAACAGGCCACTTTATATGGGATTTTGACCTTCCATATCATCTTCCATGGCCAGCATTCCACCTGGTTGTTGGACCTGTTGAACTCCTTGTATGCTTCTTTCACCGAGAACCTTCCTTGAGTATTGCTTTGCCATCACATCATGTCTTGTTGTCGGTTTGAACTGCTCCAGTGAACTGTAGAATTCCACAACTTTTTCTATCTCCCAATCATTTAACAATCAAATGTAAGATTCCACCCCTGGTCTGACCATACCTCCTTTATAGTTGCATTCTGCTGCTAACACAAAGTGAATATATCAGGAAATAGCCCCTTTAGAGTTCTTTGTCCTAACCCATTGTCCTCCCATAATGAGATCTTTCTACAATTTCCTACTTTGAATTTGACCTTGTTGTTTAACTTAGGCCATAAGTTCCTGATTGATCTCCATAGACAAACCCCATATGGCCTCCTTACCGATGTAGTTGTCCAACTTCCTTCCTGTCCATATTTTTCCTTAATCACTCTTGTTCATAATGATTGTTCATCTGTTGCAAGTTTCCACAACCACTTCATTGTTAAACTCTGGTTCTGAATTTTCAGATTTTTAATCCCCAATCCCCCAGCTTTTTTACTTTTGATTAGCTCCCTCCACTTGACCAAATGGAACTTCTTTTTCTCACAGTTACCTTCCCAAAGAAAGTTTCTTCTTAGTGAATCCATTATGTTCACCACACTGGCTGGCATAGGGAATAGTGACATCATATATGTAGGCATAGCATCCATAACTGTGTTAATCAAAATCAGCCTCCCTCTCATAGACAGATATTGGTTCTTCCAACTTGTTAATTTCTTTTCACATTTCTCCAAAACACTGTTCCATATTCCTTTTGTTTTGCTTTTGGCTCCCAGAGGCACTCCCAAGTATACTGTTGGCAGAGTCCCTACATTCCCGCTTAATACACTAGCCAAACTCTGAATGTCAGCAACCTCATTGACTGGGTATGTGCAATCCAGAAATTGCTTCATACATAATGAATATTACCCTAAGGACTTTCATTTGTTCTCTATTTTTCTTCACAGAAGACCAATGTATCATCAGCATACTATAAGTGGGAAATCCTGCTAATGCTATCTGCTCTATTGTTCACTTTGAAACCCCTTATCCAGTTGTTTGTTTGTGCTTTCTTCAACATTACATTTAATCCTTCCATGGCTAAGATTAAAACAAAAAGGAGAGAGAGGGTCCCCTTGTCTGAGCCCCCTTTGCGAGGGAAAGAGCCAGTTGGTTCTCCATTAATAAGAATTGAGAAGTTCACTGTAGAAATACAGTAAGATATCCAGCTAATCCACCTCCCTCTGAACCCCATTCTCCTTAACATTTCAAGGAGATACCTCCAGTTCAAATGATCATATGCCTTCTCTATGTCCAACTTGCACAGTATCCCAGGTTCTTTGCTTGAAGATCTTGTGTCTATGCACTCATTTGCTACTAAAACAACATCCATAATATGACTTCCTTTGATGAATGCCATTTGTTGATGGTCCACCAGCTTGTTAATCACCTTCTTGAGTCTCTCAATAATCTTGTACATGCTAGTGATTGGCTTATTGGTCTGAAATCTCTTAACTCATTTGCCCCTACCTTCTTAGGGATCAATGCCACAAATGTAGCATTCATACTTTTCTCAAAAATTCCTTATTCATAGAAATTCCGGCCTGCTGCTACTACATCCTTTTTTACCACCTCCCAACATTTGATGAATAAAGCTATTGAGAATCCATCTGGGCCTGGTACTTTGTCCCCTGCACATGCCTTGATAGTGTCCTATATTTCCTGTTCTCCAAAAGGACTTTGCAGCATTAAGTTGTCCTCATCTGTGATCATCTGACTGATAATATTGGGTCTTGTTGGTCTACATTCTTCTTCTTCTTCTTCTTTTGTATACAGCTTCTTATAGAACCTGATCACCTCCCTTTGGATGTCTTCTGGAGACTGAAAAGTCTCCCTTTCTACCACCAGTTGGTCTATGTTGCTGTATCTTCTGTGAGCATTAGCTGTTCTATGAAAGAACTTGGTATTCCTGTCCCTTTCTTTTAGCCATAGGGCCCTGGACCTCTGTCTCCATGCTACTTCTTCTTTGCAAGCAATTTCCTCAAACTCCAAGGATAATGAGTTTTTTGAAAGGATCTCTTCTTCATTCAGGATCCTGAGTTCATGTATTTTCTCCAGTTCTGCCAGCTAACTAAGAACATTTGACTTCTGCAAAGCTAGGTTACCTTGCAAGGTTCTGCTCCATACTTTAAGCTTGTTCTTCAGGGCTTGAATTTTAGATACCAGTATGAAGTCTGGTCTCCCTTCATAGCTGAAGGAATTCCACCACTGTCCCACTCTTTCTTGAAATCCCTCTGTCTGCAGCCACTAGTTCTCAAATTTGAAGTATGACTTGACTGGCTCCCATTTCCCACTTTTGAGCATCACTGGAAAATAGTCTGAACTCACCCTTTGCATCACCTGTTGTTTAATGTTTCTAAATTCTTCATTCCAGTCAGAGAAAATCAGAAACCTGTCCAGTCTAGCTGCAACAGCTTGTCTGTCCCCTTTCCTCCAGGTGTAATCCCCCCTTGCAAGCTCCATATCTACCAATTCCATGTCTTCAATAAAATTTGAGAAATCCATCATTCCTTTTGTGAATCTTGTGCTGTTTTTTTTTCTGAAGGATATCTCACAGTGTTAAAATCCCCACACACTACCCATGGTCCAGGAAAGAGACCCCTTACCCCTGTCAACTCCCACCACACTTCTTCCCTTTTCCTTCTATCATTAGGAGCATATACTGCTGAAAGATGCCATGTGAAATCATGTGTTTCCCGTACCAATTTGCATGTAAGTGTATGAACCCCCACCTCACATACCTCCCCCTCCCAAGCTCTACCATCCCACATTATTATAATTCCTACTAGTCCCACTGGCCTCCAATTGAGTAAATTTTATCCACTTGTGCCCCCACATCTCCCTAACCTCCCCTTCATTTTTTGATTCCTGGAGGCAAACTATATCTGCCTTCCACTTAATCAACAAATTATTAATAACTCTCCTCTTCCTCACCCTATTCAACCCCCTCACATTCCATGACAATATGTTTACTATCATAAGGTCTGATTGATAATGATTCCCCCCTTACTTCTTGTCCCATTACTCTTGAAGATTCTCCCTAATTCTAGTCCTTTTAATTCTTTGATGCCCTTCTTCTTAGGAGTCTGATTCACTGGTGTTAACCCTTTCCCTTTGTTTGCTTGTCTACTGCTATCTATCTTCATGAACAATTCCAATGCTTCTTTTTCACAGCCATTGAAGTCCAAGCCAAATTCTTTCCTGAGTTTTAAGATGTTTTGGTGGACCCATATAGAAGCTTCAAACTCCAGGTCTTCCTCAAAATCCACAGTTTGTTGGTTCAGAGGCACTGCTTCTTCTACTGCCCATGCTTCATGACTATCATGTTCTGCTATTTGTAATTGCATGTTGTTGGTATTTGTTGTTTCCTGCCATGCTACCTGGTTATCTGTATCTACTGTTGCTCCTTTATTCCTTATCTCTGTTACTGTTTTATTAAAATTGTTCATCATCATCTGGGACTCTTCTTCTTCCTCGCCTTCCCTTCCCTTGTGTTGCAGAGTTTGATCTGTTGTTGCGTAAATTTTCATGTCTCTTAAAGTCTCTGCCAACCTGATATTGTGGGTTGCTTTCATGGACCCAAGGTGAATGACCCTTATTTCTTCATTAAAGGGATCTATATTGGGCCTTGTGGCTGCCTTGTTGAGAGCCTTCTTTTCAAAGATGGATTAGGCCAAAAAATCTGGGCCCAAGTCCTCTATCCTCTTGGACTCTTTAAAAGGTATTAAAATGTATGCTCTGTCACGTGATGTACTAGGTTTTGATGTACCCACGTGACCTATTTTTTTTTCAAAGCCTTGAACCCCTCCCTCTGTACTTTTATAGCATGTTATTGCCCGTTGGTCCAAAGCCTTCTCTCCGAAAACACCAGAGAAGGTTCTCGCCGGAGATTCACACCAAATCTGCAATACAAAGATTGTACTATCAGATTCCACTTTCACCACTTTAGGGACTGCAGATCCATCTCCCTTAACCTTTATTCTTGCCCATTTCAGGTGATTTTTTAGCTCCGTCTCCTCCTTTATTTCGAGCCAGCCACCACAGACATCTCCTATTTCCTTGAACACTTTATGGGCCCATAGATGGAGGGGAAGACCCACTATCCTTATCCATGCATGTGGTAATTTTGTGGTAGTTGGAACTGTTCCAACCGTAGGACTCCACCATTGAAGGAATACCTTGTGTTTGTTCCAATACCATTTAATTTTTTGAATTTGGTCGGCTGTTGCTCTGGAAGGGAATTCAAAGAGAAAGTTGTGATTGACCATCTCATATATGTTGATGTCATTTTTCTGCCTCCAAGAGTTTGAAGCCCATTTTCGAACCTCCGATAAGGTTGCCACTTCTTAGGAGCCTTCTAGAAAAAACCCCCACCTAACATCTACCCAACAACTCGTTATGGCTATAGTTTCCAGATATATGTATGGTGCCCTCATCTTCAATGATTTTTGCATAATTCATTTCCCTACCTACCCATTTATGGCTTCTGACAATGTTGGAATAATGAAGCCCTTCCTCAACTTCTCTGTAACCATTACAGACATTTCTCCTCACCCTCCTATTAATGAATCTTTCTACCTTCATTGCTATATCTAGCCATCCTGCATTGAATGTTGCCTCTGGAATAATAATGACCGACCTTCCCCTACCTATTACCCTGATGATAGAAATATAACAGCCATAATTGTTGAAGTTCCTTGCACAGAAAGTCTCTGATATTTGGTCTTTGTTTTTCCACCTATTCACGTAGTTCCCTTTTTCTTTGAAGCTTCTTTCAAGTTTTCAACTAACCACAACATTGTTCTCCTGCTAAAAGACGTCCTTCTGATAAAATTCCTCCCCCGTTCTGTCCCTTCGTACCATTCCTCTGTTGTTGTTGTTTGTCTTTCTATCTCGTATGATTTGAACCCCACCGCAAAATAAATGATGTTTTCCTTCATAATGTGCTATTTTGGAAAAGCTCAAGAGCAAAAGATCAATGATTGAGTACTGCATACCTGAATTTTTTAGAAAGAAAGGGGTTTCCCGGCCAGGACCGGATGCCGTAAACTTTTCTCTATCCTCCTAGGAAGTAGGAGAGAGAGTGGCCTAGGGGACTGTGCCTGAGAGCATTTTCTTTTTTTTTGACAAAGAATTTTCACACTGGTACAATCAACAACTATGACTCAATCCCAAACAAGTTGGGGTTGGCTATATGAATCCTCACTGACCATGTTCCTCATTTAAATTCATCTCAAGCCATCATTATACAAAATATTTAAAAAAATGAAAAGTAACTAGAAATTCTCTATATTTCCTATCGGTATAAGAATTTTAATAGAGATAAAGACTCCTAGAAAGCATAGACTTCCATACCAATACAACCGAGGTAAAAAATTGATTTCAATCACAGCTGCAGCAGAAGTGATCAACAGCAACACCGACAAGAAAAAATATCTGAGCATGTATAGGGTCTTGACTTCTCTTGAAGTTCTTGTGCTGTTGGCAGCGGTTCCATCCTGTACATGCTGCTCCGAGCACAGCAGAACTCGTATGAATTTCTGCATACTCCTTTGCTAAATGGAAAAACTCTTTCCGGAATGTTCCTGCAAATCATTGCAAGTGTCAATTTGCGCTTTGAATACAAGAAAATCCTGAAGGCCATGCATGTCTCATTTGGTTTTTTAATATCAATCTAAATAACTCAAAATCCCTACATCCGCAATTCATGTTAAGCCAATATATGCCATCATATTATTAAAAGCCCTGGCTCAAAGCAATCCTGAGACATACCTCCTACATCTCAACAAAATAACATTATACAAGAAATGAAAAAATAACCAACCTCAAATAGGGGATGCGCCGTCGTCTGACGAGCTCATAGGTGGTCTGATTTGTCAAAATAAGATAGCTGTCCAAGAAACATGTAAAAGTCCAGTTATTATTCCTGAAGTTGCATTTTAGAAATGTCGTGGAGTGCAAACTTCTTCAGCTAACGATACTGAAAAGATCATACGATACTCCATATCACTTTTCACAACGATGGTTGAAATTTATGTTCTGAGTAAGATCAGCTAAAAGTTAATTGACAAGACTAAACTACTGATGTTTCCCCATGCTGTTGGACCAGCAAGTTACTCTACCATTAACCAAACTAGAACAGATAGCATGTAATGCCCAAAGTTCTTCCTAGCTTAGTTCGAATGTGTTGTGACCTATCTCACAAGATCAAAGTGAAGTGATATAGAGTTCATTTTTACTTCTTTACGAACACGAATTGTGACAATACTACAGCCCTTCTCCATGAATTCCTAATCACCTACAGCAACATGTTCAGGAACTAACACATGTGACTTGTAAGAACTTAAAAATTGGAACGGGCAGAGGATTAGAAAGATACAAAACCAGATATGGAAAACCATCCCTTTATGCATCTTCTGAACTGTTTGGACAGAGAGAAATAGTGCTTGTTTCGAGAATAAAAAGAACCACATTTCTAGAGTCAGGAACCTTTGTTTGCAAAATCTGTTTTTTTTTTTTTTTTTTTTGGGTGTAAAAGGAGTATACTAGAAAGTATTGATCAGTATATGGAATTTTTAGACTCGCTTGCAAATATGTAACTAGAGACTTTTGTAGGGGCTGTCTTGTTTGGTTGTACTTTTGAGTACCTTCTTGGTACTTTATTAATAAAACTTTTACCTTATAAAAAAAAAGAACTTAAAAATTTAACAGATCCAACAGAAATCTGAACTACCAAATACCGTTAAGTAATAAAAGTTAACATACCAGTAACGAGAAATTTTACCTATGAAATAGGAGGAGGAGGAGAAGAAAGAAGAGGCAAATAGATAAAGCAGCTAACAGCAATATCACAATTGCATATGACCACCTGCAACAAAGCCATTGTCACATTTGACATCATTACGTTTTTTAAATTGCAAGATTGTCATGAGAAACCTCATCTTTTATGTGTTTGCATCAGATAAGATTTATATACAGAAGCAAAAACAGTCATCATGTCAGCATAAGTTTTGTCCTCATCATGCAAATGCAGTTTTTTCTTCTTCTTGTCTATTTTTTTTATGACTCCGTCTGGGCCAACCCTTAGGACCAACCGCAGCCTTCGAAACTCAGAGATAATCGGACCGCCCCTCTACCCTTCTCCACTTAAATACCAGGGTTAGTTCACATGGCGTAGAGCTCAACCTGTGACCTAAATCACAAGTCCCTCAACCTTTGCCACTTGAACTAAGCCCTGGGGGACCATGATGCAGTCCCTTCTTTTCCTACTGTTACCACTGTTAATCTCTTATACAACAAAAGTAGTTCCCTACCCATCTTAGATGACTTAAGGAACCTAAATAAGAACCAATTCTTGCAGATTCAATCGGCCTGGCTATTTTATCATTATTTTTTCGATCTCCCAACTTGAGTACAGAAGTGGTGCACATATGCAAATCAAGTTTTATCACCTAGCTCGTCAGTCTAATTTCCTTGTTCCCACTCAAATGTAACTTCAACACAGTTAAATGAAAATGAAATTTCACCTGGACAAGAAAGTAAGATATCGGGGATTGAGGTCAGCATTGCTTAGTAATCTCTTCAACTGACATTTTATAACAACTAAAATATTATACCTCCAGTGGTTATTCATACTCAAGTTTACTTTGGTTTCTTTTCAGACTGTTCAGTCAAGGAGTTAACCTTATGTGACATGTGAAGGCAATGCCAACAGAGATTAAAGGGTAATGGCATGGCCTCTTTTCCAAGCTTCTTACATCAATAAAGCGGGACTGACATTTCATGCACCGACACATTCAAATCAACTCGTCTGTGTTCCATCCAACAAAATCTGGAACTTCCTTTTTAAAGTAACAAGATATGCAAGAATTCACTTTTCAAGTAATGAATACACTAGTCAATTTATCGCTTACACTAAAGCAATTAAAGCCAACATATAAAAATCAATCAGCCTTACCTTAATCCCAAATTTAGTTGGGTCTGCTAATGTCTATATGATTCATGATACCATGACTATGCAAAGCTCACATCGGTGCAGTTGAACTGAAACCAACATGCTTCCACTAAAAGTTTAGGAAGCATAAGCCATAAAAATGTTCAATCTAAGTTGGACAGTAATGCAAATTATCCTTCTATTGTATGCTCCACCTAAAACTCCATTTATATCTTCTTTTTGACGGAAAGGAAGACACCATTGGTTTTAAAAAATAAATAAAAAGAATATTTCAAGGACAAGAACAAAAATTCCATTCTTTTAAGCCAAGAGGTTATTGAACAAAAAGTGCTCAAAAGATAAAGCATTGCTGGACAGACACATACCATGGCTTAGATATGTGAGACTTCAAGTACTGAATATATAAAGTGCCAGTCCAAAGGGACAAGGCTGTTTCTGAGCAAATGTACCACCTGTTATACTTGGTAAAGTAAATAACTATAGCAAAGATCAATAACTTAAAACTTGAGAGATAAAGATAAAAGCAAGAAATTCCCATAGAATAAAAGCATCCTGTGTAAATGGAAAGAGCTATGCAAAAAAAGAAAAAGTTTTTTGACATGCAAGGTAAGTGGTATTAGCCCGTTGAAAGCTCAGAAATCAAGTTTACTTGCATGTTATAGACCCATAGTCCTGTTGCTTTGCAGACTAGATGACAACGAAATAGACATTTGAAAGCACCTATTTTCCAAGAAGGCCACAAACCCAACACAAATATGTCTCCAAGTCTTACTGCACCCTATGAAATGTCCCAGCATATTCTTGTGTTTCAGCTTATCGAACTCCTGTCTAATTTTTGACCTATCCAACTTGACCAAATTGGCATGGACATGTTGGACATGTCACATACTGATTCAAGTTTGTTTAAGGAAAATATAATATTAAAAGTAGATTTTAACCTTATGTTCCCACAAAATGATAAAATAACCAAGATAAGGGATAAAGCTAAAAGAGAGGGACTCTAACATATATGTATGTGTCATTTTCTAGGAACAAGGGTTTTATTTAAAACATAAATCTCTAAGTTGACACTATGTTATATAAAATACGACTCTGAATTTAATCATATAACTGGTTACGAGCTTGGATGATGAAGGAGGATTGCAGTAGATTAACATCCTGTGTAAAACTAATTAATTTATGATGAAGAATCAAAATAGGATGGTTGAACTGGAGAAGTGTGACCAGAGGTATGTGATAGGAGGATACCTCCCAAAGTGAAAGAAAAGTTCTACAGAATGGTTGTCTGACCAACAATGTCATATGGGAGCGAATGCTGGGCCTCTAGGGTACAGCATATCAACAAGACAAGTGTCGCGGAAATGCAATGTCAAGATGAATATGCAACCAGAAGAAGATTAGATAGCATTAGAAATGATCACATTCTGCAGAAGGTTCAAGTAGTACATGTAGATGATAACGAGAGGTCTCTATAGATGGTTTAGTCATGTCTTATATCAACCTTCAAATGCACCGATTCTGGAAAAATTTTGAAAATAATTTTCAAGTTCCCAAAAACTGGTGAAATTTTTTCTTCCACTCACGCAGTGTTGAAAAAAGCGTCCGCTTCTTCACTTTAAGCGAGAAGCGAAGCGGAGCGGGGCTATGGGCGCTTCTACTGGTTGAAGCGGCTCTGGTAGATAAAAGCGCCCACTTCTCTGTGAAAAGCGAGAAGCGAGAGAAAAGGGGAAAAGCGATAGAAGCGTACGCTTTTTTATAAATCTGCCCGACAGCCCTATTTTGTTAAAATACCCAACAGCTCTATTTTATTAAAATACCCAACAGCCCTCTCTACTTCTTCGAAATCACCAAAGCCGAGAAACTAGGGTTCCCCTTTCAAGTCAGAACATCGACTTTCAACAGCCCTGTTACCTGCAGCAACTTTCGATTTTCCTTCTTCAAGGCTCAAGCAACTTTCAACAGCCCTGTTACCGGGTATGTTTCAGCATTTTTTAATTTCATTCTTCTTCTTCTTCTTCTTCTTCTTCTTTTTCTTTTTAAATGTCCAAAAAGCGTCGAAATGCTGGCAAATTTTTTTAAGAAAAATTCTGCCCAGTTATGCCGATTTTCTGCCTATTTTCTGCCCAAAAATTTGCCCAATTTCTGCCCAAAATTATATCCGTTATTCATAGTACTTATTGTCTTTCTTATGTATATGTAGTTGTTCTTTTGTGCTTTAATTGATGCTACTCTTTAGTTTTTTAATTGAAATATTGAACATTTGCTTACAATTACATGTTTTGTCTATGCACTATTTATTTTAAATTTTTTTTTTAAAATTCCGCTTCACTTAAAAAAAGCAAGCGCTTCGCTTCTCGCTTCTCGTGAAATGGGGGTTGTCGCTTTTTCTCGCTTCACGCTCTTCATAACACTGCACTCACGAAACTTCAACTTTTTTTCCAAATAAAATGTATGTCCAAACACAACTTCAACTTCCAAAAACTATTTTTCAACACAAATTCAAAAACTCCTTGTTCAAGTTTCAACCAAATCTATGTCCAAACGCTAGCATATGCATGTTAGTAAAAAAATGTATAGAATTTCTAACACTAGAGAACCTAAAGTTTTAAATATTGGATTAGTACAGATCAAAATGGAGTGATATGGTTAGTGATGATTCATCTAGCGGCCTCCAACTAGCTTATGATTGAGACATAGTTATTGCTATAGTACTATGTTATATCATATGGTTTTCTAAAACCTAAATGACCGTTGTGTCGTAGCAACATCAAATTTCCATCTTGCTCCAACATAACATATAAAATCAACAAAATGGATCACCAATTTCAACTTCATATGAGTGAGGTTCTTCTTATTTCTCCTTTTTGGAAGGGGCGAGGGTGTGTTTGACCGGTGCACTTAATGTTTTCAACTGAATTGGTAGGACTCAGTCTCTCGGGTATCTATCAACATATAGAGACCTGGCATAGAGCAGGGTGATTGAATTCTAAGGGTTCAAGAATGCTTTCTCTTGAACGGCAAGCAAGAAACAAATATCATGAGTGTATTAAATTGGGTAATGCTTGCTCACCAAAACCGGCAATGGTTTCCCTGTCCTACACATGTGCCAAGCCAAACACAGTGATGATCAAACTGGAGAACGCATTTGTCGCAATCATGACAATGTTTAGCTCGTGGAGGCTGGAAATCAAGCAGAATAAAGATCATAAATCTTAGAAATTGTTAGCACAACTGTAACAAACATAAAAGGACAAGTTATAAGTACTCAACAAATCAATGAAAGTCTCATTATTAACCCACTTCTTTAAATCTTCACCTACTAACTTGACCTCTTTGATCTTTCACAGTGTCTAAGTTTTTGTGCTTATCAAAAGAGATCATCCATTTGAGGCAGGAGTATGTGCAAATACAAGGACCACGATGTGTAAATTGGCAGGGTTATTAGATTTAAAATGTATAGCAAATCTTTCCCACGTAAAGTTTACTTAAATTGAAAGAAATGGAAGCAGTTTGAAGTTTCAAAAAACATCAGACACAAGATCACAAAATCTCCAATACACAGTCCAATCCAAAATGCATCAATAAGACAAAATACTGAAATACATGTTAGCATACCATGCTCTGGCATAGGAGTTGCAAAGAAAGAAGAGAAAAAGGGTAAAGGCATGGTGCCCCAGTAAGGAGAACTACCCAAGCTTCTTTCACAAACATATTCACAAAAGATAGGACAAAGTTTGACTTCACCAATTCAAACAAGACGGACTATAAAATATCAATGTTCCATTTATCTAATACAACTAGCTGCACATTTATTCAGGATGTATATACAGTAGGTTAAGTCTCGAAGAAAGTATACAAATCTTAGAAATAAGTAATATTCACGAGAGAATATAAGAATTGCATTTAATGTCAAAATTCAGCTAATTTCCTGCCAAAATATAGCACAGAGGTTCATAGCATATAGCTCGCATATCATGTCACTAATTTGGCTAATCCAAATATACTTCAAGTCGTTAAGAATCATCCGCAGCTATTGAGGTTAATATTTGCTTTGCATACAAATGGAAGACAGAGATAGGAGTTTCTACCTGCATAATATTACAGTTGGTGCACGTCACACTTCTGGAAAAGAGAGGAGAATTAGTTAGCAAAACCTGATGATAATACTAAGAAAATCATGCAATCTATGACCGCACAACCGCACAGTAAGATTTCTACCTAAAATAGGTGGAAATGAAAGAACATAGAAAGGAAATAATTTTGGTAGATTGAATCCATATGGTAAAATATATGCCCACCAACTGGGAAAATCGTTATTAATGTAAACCGCCATCAACCTCAAAGATAATACAAGCTTCATCATCAAAGAGAGACAAGAAGAATTTACAGTGGCAGAGCTTATGACAACATTTCCCCCGTTTGTTGGCGCAATTATATCACCCTTTAACAATAGTTAAGCATTCAGTATTGTATAATCCATCTATAACTGCATCAAAAAGCTAAGTTGCTCGGACACGGGTGCGGGCGTCCGACACGGGTGCAGATCTAGAGGTCGGATCCTTCGAGATGTAAATTCTAAGATTCTGAGATATGGATCCTAAGTACGGATACGGGTGCAGGGATCCTGCTAAAAATAGTTTTAAAAAATAAAAATATTAAAATATCTCTAAATCATGAGAAATTTTGTGGAATACTTATGTATAGCTTGTAACGTGTAGATTTCTTTTTTATTCTCAAGTTGTAGTAAGTAAAGGATATATGCTATTTCCTTCAAATTTATTTTAATTTTGGTTCTGATTTCGGGAATCAAATTGTATCTCGTCTCGAACATTTTCCATCCGTCGTAGTCAAATTACCCAAAATTATTTTACCAGATCCGGTACGGATCCCATACCCACACCCATACTAGTGTCGTGTCGTGTCGACACGGGTGCGGCACCTAACTGCCATGTCGGAATAACTTAGTCTAAAAGGGATGAACAAGAAAGAACGGGTTAATCACACAAATTGCGCACAGAATTGATGACATATTAGGGGGTTACATCAGCTTCCTGATCAAACTGATCTAATAACTTGTCAAAATCATGTTGTGTGAAGAATCTTGAGAGGGAAATCGCCATCCATCACAAAGCAAGCAGCTATACTACATTCCATCAGTTATGCCTTTAAACAACCGAGTCACAACAAGTCTCCTTATGAGCTGGTCGTGTGAATATTCCTTACCATGTCTTAATTTGTTAAAAAATGCAAGATTAGGCTTCTCCTGCTTCACATTAACGGCTTCACTTGTAAGCTATCCAGCAGTTTTGCTTCTTCATGGGACTATGCAGTTTCCAAGTGGAGTACCTTGCTATAACATTTATATCTGAAAGTGCTAATATGCTCATCCACAGGCCACAGCTAATCACATTGTTCAAAATGGACAGTGTGGGATAAATACTACTTCACCACTATAAGCTTTTTAACTTAAGAAGCCAGAATCCTCCTAGTCCAACTAGCACCATGAAATATAATTCGTCAAGCACATTTCACAGTCTCACAGCGAACTTTGAAATCCATGGTTCACACAAAATTTGAAATAAGCAGAATCTAAATGCAAAACTGAACTTGATTAAGCAAATAGAGCCATAGTAGATGCTGTATATTAGTAACAAAGCACTCAAGCTGCTTCACATATAAGCATATAACAAGAAAAGCATAAACATGCTGATATTCAAGTCAGCCCTACCTAACAGATGTTCCTGGAGGATACATATCCATCACTAGCTTTGCCCAAGATGTTGTACCACTCCCAAGAAGATTCCTTTCTAACTGGTTTCTGTCGATCGTAATAACTACACTGCCATTTTTGCTTGAAGCATGCTGGCTTTGCTTGATCATATAATATCACAAAAGGCAGAAAACAACAGAAATTAGATAAACCTCTTTTCCACCTTATTGTCAGAGAAAATCCTTATATTCCTGTTATTTATTTTGCATGTAACAAACCAGAGAGGAAAAATATCTTACTTTGAGGTTACTGATGTCCTATTATGTGATGCATCTGTCTCATTGGCAGCCCTCATTGCATCAAGAACATAGCTACATATTCATGAAAATTAACTTTTTACAGGCCTTTCAGTAAAGTAGTAGGGTGAAGCTAGTAAAGACTTATTACATGCTTAGCTTAAAATAAAATCATTAGCCCAATTACCCAGGAGAAGAACCAGAGGTGATGAAGTATTGAGCCAGTGTAGCAGCAAGCAACAGCAAATACGCTGTCGTGTACCTTAGAAGCAAAAAAGGAGGGTGATGAGCAATTTCATCAAAAGAGCCTCAGAGAAAGTGAATTATTAAGAAAAGTCATCCAGCAAAATAATCAAAGACATGAAGTTTTGATCAGTTAAGGAAATCTAACTTTTGCATTGGCAGGTAAACTCAATTGGGATTTCATTGACATCCTATAATTACAAAGTTCTAAAAGTTTCTATGCGTTGGCATTTAACCAAGATCTCTACCCCACAAAATGGGAAAATATCCATTTGAGCACCATCATGGAGTTTTTAGATTCTCAGAAAAGAAAAAAAGAAAACAAGAGAGAGAAAGAGAAAGAAGTTTCTACTTTCTAATAAAACACAGGATGTTAGCTAAGAGAACCTTCATTCCTATATACACATTAACAATGAATTGTGTCCTTCAGAACTAGTTGGTTTCTACCAAATCAATAAAATGAAATTTTGGAGGAAAAACAATTTTACCATATGCAACTCCAGCTCTTACAGTTTTTGTAGTCAGTATCAACCATAAAAACTTAGCCCTAGCTAGTAACATGAATGCAGTTCACCTGAAAGTTCAATCCTAAATTTAAAAAAAGTAGCTGACTCAAAAGTCTGATTAACCACACATCCTATAGTGTCCAATACCAGATGGGGCATTATAAGTCCTTATAACTTCTCCAAGCTCGTATTAACCACTCACAACCTAATTGTCGCTCACCTGAAAATTTAAACCTAAATTTCAAAGAGCATGGACTACCTTTAAGATTAAAAGGTCCTGTTTCCTTCTCTTTCATTGCACTCATCCGCCACCAACCCTGGAGGCCTACTGTTTTCCTTAATATATCACAGAACCCACTTTTAATCCCTGAAAATGAGAAGTTCCAGCAACCAACTCTATTTAACATGTTTATCTACCAATGCTTTTGTTCTCTCAAAATCAACACTAAAGCAGTTTAAATCGAAGGATTGATACTTATTGAATTACAGAACTTCTTGGCATTTCAATTAAGCCCAAGTTCCCGTATGCTGATCAATATGGTCTTTAGCTACTCTGAAACTAAATCACTTTCTATTAGCTAAAATTCGCAAGTACTGGAAAACAAAGCTATAGTAAGCAATTTCCTAGTCAAGCTTAAAGACATTGCTGCTTAGCTCAAGATTGCATCTGTCAACCAATTCCATGTCATTTAATTCCTTCACATGTTATCCTCAACTTCAAAATCAGTTCTCTGCTTTACCCAAAGAATGAAAGTGAGAACGAGTGACTTTGACTCAGATGAAGATACTTTACATGACAAATCGTCATTTACTCGTAAAATGTTCTGTCTTTACATGACAAATCATCATTTTCTTGGTTTGGTTAGGTATAAAAGCAAGTAATATATTCTTTATTCAGAAAACAAGCAAGTAAAATATAGAAAATCCTACAAGTATCATTAAGGCATAAAGATAGTGATGTTTCTGTGATATTTTTGAGTATTGAAGGTTGGTATATACGTCTAGATGTTGATTGAAACAAATACTCCCGCCGTCCCAGTTTACATGACACTCTTTCCTTTTAGTTTGTCCCAAAAAGAATGACACTTTTCTATATTTAGAACTAATTTAGCTTTACACTTGCTATTTTATTCTTAATAAGATGAATTATAGCAACACAAATAACCATAGCTTATTTTTTCACAAGTTTCAAAATTCTTTCTTTCTCTCTAAAACACTGTGGTTAGTCAAACAGCATCACGTATAATGGGATGAAGGTAATAATACTGAGTTAGAATATTTGTTACCAGGGGTCTTGTTTGGTTTTCTGAATCAAGTCTTTGTCAAATTCAAATAGAACACCGGCATAGATCAGGTGCAGCATCACCAGTGCTACTTTCAAGCAAAATGTCGATCTCCGAGCTAAATTCAATCACATACATAATTGAGAAATATCAATTGAACTAACTGTGTTGTAGAAACAGTGTACACTCAATAATTCAACATACAAACATAAATATATACAAATAGGATCGCAGAGGTTACGGACCGGGGTCGGAGAGGCAGGGGAAGAAGGAGAGACCATCCCATGTGTCGCGGAATATGCCGCCACATAATGCTACCATTCTTCCTCTTCTTCTACAAGCATTCACTAAAATCTGTCTATTTTTCAATACAAATTCATCAAAATGGACGCTTTTTTCAAAAAAATTGTAGTGTTGTTTGATGAGAGTTGCTGGAGAGTTGAATAACTTTGTCTTTTTGCAAAAGAGATAAAAGGAGTGCACATTCAATCAGATGTGAAAACGTGCCCTGGGGTGGAGCCATGTGATTTTATTAAATCCATTAGTATAATAGCCCTCTTTTGCCAAGCTTTTTTATCGCCAAAAGTACTTTTCTTTGTCAAAAGTATAAAATTAAGGTATTTGACCAAGCTTCAGAAGTAATTTTTGAGAAGCAGAAAAATATAGCTTGTCTTCAAAAATACTTTTTTGAAAATTATTTTTGAGAAAAATACACTTGAAAACCGTTTTCAACTGCTTAACCAAATATTAATTACTGTTTAAAAGTATTTTTCAAATTAATTAGTCAAACACAAATCCTTTCTCTTTTCGAAAAAGCAATCCTCAAAATAAGCAGATTTTAGAAGATTGACTAAACAGGCTATAACACCCCTTCTCTTATCTATGCTAGTAGTCGTACTAGCGCGATACGCGTTCAATACTAAAAAATATTAATTAAATTAAATTGTGATTGGGCTTACTTGAACATGTTAGATCGTATTGCTTTAATAAATTTTAATTGTCATTTTATTTATCAATATGATACACCCAATAATAAAATCTCTATTAAATTAAAGGAACTTATATAGTTACTAATAATATTTTTGTCGTGCGATGCACGGTCAATATTAAAAGCGTTAATTAAATTAAATTATGATCGGGTTTGTTTGGACATATTAGATCGTATTGATTTAATAAATTTTATATGTCATCTTGTTTGTCAATATGATATACCAATAATAAAATCTCTATTAAATTAAAGGACTCATAGTCATTGAATAACTTTTTTATTCAATATTTGTTTTTATCATATTATCCAATGTTTATTATTTTAACATTGTTAATAGAAAGTTTTTATTAGCACATTATTTTGTTTATTATTTTTGTTTGCCCGCTTTCTTTTTGTAATATTAGAGAAGATATATATGTTTTATTAATTTTGAAATATTTTTTATTTTAAATTTTATTATGTTGTAGTCAATAATATTATTTTAATTTTAATGAATAAGATCTCTATTAAATTAAAGGGACTTATATAGTCATCGAATAACTTTTTTGTTATGTATTTTTCTATACTATATTATCTAATATTTAATATAATTGCATTGTTAATAGAAATTGTATTAGTATATTAGTTTGTTCAATATTTTTGTTATTAATTTATTTAATATTTTTGTCTACTACTTTTTTTGTATATAATAGAAGATATATATTTTATTACTCTTGAAATTTTTTTTAATTTTAATTCTTATTCTAATAATCTCAATAATATTGTCTGAATTTTAATGAATAAAATCTCTATTAAATTAAAGAGACTTGTATAGTCATTACAACAACAACAACAACAACAACAACAAAAATCCAGTATGTTCCCACCAGGTGGGGTCTGGGGAGGGTAGTCTGTACGCAGACCTTACCCCTACCTAAAAGGTAGAGAGACTGTTTCCAATAGACCCTTGGCTCAGGAAGGATAATAAGAAGAAGTGGATAGCAAGAAAGGGGGAAGAGAAAAGAAAAAGGGAGATAAAGGATAAGTAGTACCAAATACTAACAACAAGGGATACAATACCTGAGGCAAACAAAATCACATAACGTAATAAAAATCTAAGAATATGAAGGGACAAGCGTGTTACTAAGACTACCGGTGAGTAACTAAAAACTATCCACTAACCTTCTACCTTAATCCTCGACCTCCACACCCTCCTATCAAGGGTCATGTCCTCAATAAGCTGAAGCAGCGCCATGTCCTGTCTAATCACCTCTCCCCAGTACTTTCTAGTCCTACCTCGACCTCTTCTCAAACTCGCCATGGCCAATATATCACACCTCCTAACAGGGGCATCAATGCTTCTTCTCTTAACATGTCTGAACCATCTCAGCCTCGACTCCCGCATATAGTCCTTCACGGAGGCTACTCCCACTCTGTCTCGGATAACTTCATTCTTAATCTCATCTCTCATGGTACGCCCACACATCCATCTTAACATCCTCATTTCTGCTACTTTCCTCTTCTGGACGTGGGAGTTCTTGACTGGCCAACACTCAGCTCAATACAACATAACCGGTCGAACCACCACTCTATAAAACTTGCCCTTAAGTCTTAGCGGCACGTTCTTATCACATAAAACACCAGAAGCGAGCCTCCACTTCATCCATCCCGCTCCGATGTGATGTGAAACATCTTCGTCAATCTCCCTGTTACCTTGGATAATAGACCCGAGATACTTAAAACTCTCTCTCTTTGGGATAACTTGAGCATCAAGTTTTACCTCTACGTCTGCTTCATGGGTCCCGTCACAGAATTTGCACTCCAAGTATTCTGTTTTGGTTATACTTAATTTGAAACATTTAGACTCCAAGGTTTGTCTCCAAACCTCCAACCTCGCGTTAACTCCGCTTCGCGTCTCATCTATCAACACTATATCATCAGCAAATAGCATGCACCAAGGCACCTCCTCTTGGATGTATCGCGACAGTACATCCATCGCTAAGGCAAATAAAAAGGGCTAAGAGTCGATCCCTGCTGCAACCCCATCACCACAGGGAAATGCTCTGAGTCCCGACCCACAGTCCTCACCCGAGTCTTTGCATCGTCATACATATCCTTAATCACCCTAATGTATGCTACCGGAACGCCACTAGCCTCCAAACACCTCCACGGGACCTCCCTCGAGACTTTATCGTATGCTTTCTCAAGGTCAATAAACACAATATGCAAGTCATTCTTCCTCCACTAATCTCCTAACTAGATGAGTCGCTTCCGTAGTCGAACGCCCCGGCATGAATCCAAACTGATTCTCGAAAATAGACGCACACCTCCTCATCCTGGCCTCCACCACCCTCTCCCAAACCTTCATAGTGTGACTCAACAGCTTGATACCCCTATAATTGTTACAATTTTGGATATCACCCTTGTTCTTGTAAACAGAAAATTGAATAACCTTTTTTTCTATATTTTTCTTTATTATACTTATCCAATATTTAGTATTTTTACATTTTTAACAGAAAATTTTAGTAGCATATTACTTTGTTTAATATTTTTGTCTACTACTTTCTTCATGTCATATAATAGAAGATATATATTTTATTACTCTTGAAATATTTTTTTTAATTTTAAATTTGATCCTATTGTTCTCAATAATATTATCTGAATTTTAATGAATAAAATTTCTATTAAATTAAAGAGACTATGTGGTCATGGAATAACATTTTTGTTCTGTATTTTTCTTCATTATATTATCCAATATTTGTATTATTGCATTGTTAATAGAAATTTTTATTAGCATAATACTTTATTTAATAGTTTTGTCTACTACTTTCTTTTTATAATATAATAGAAGATATATATTTTATTACTCTTGAAATATTTTTTGTTAATTTTAAATCTAGCCTATTGTTTTCAATAATATTATCTGAATTTTAATGAATAAATTCTCTATTAAATTAATGTAACGACCTGACCGGTCGTTTTGCTTTCTAGAACCCTGTTCCCCTGAATAAGACTTTACGTACATGCTATTACTATTTTATGACTTGCGGGGATGATCAGTTTTGGATTTGGAAGGGTTCAGGTTGAAATCGGAACACTTGGTTCCTTAAGGTTGGCTTAAAAGGCCAAGTTTGACTTCGGTCAACATTTTGAGTAAACGACCTCGGAATCGGGATTTGACGGTTCCAATAGGTTCGTATGATAATTTCGGACTTGGACGTATGTTCGGATCGGCTTTTGGATGAACCGGGAGCGTTTCGGCGCCTAATAGTGAAAGTTGGTTCTTGAAGGTTTTAAAAGTTCTTTAAATTTGGTTTGGAGCTGATCTTGGTGATATCAAGGTCCAAACTGAATTTCGAGACCGGAAATAGTTAATAATGTCATTTAACACTTGCACGCAAAATTTGGTGTCATTCCGAGTTGATTTGATAGGAATCAGACGAGTGGATGTCTTTTTGGAAGTTTTGAGTTCATGAGTTGATTCATGCATTTTGGCATCCGATTCGTGGTTTTTGATGTTATTTCGGTGTTTCGATCGCGCGATCAAGTTTGTACGATGTTTAGACTTGTGTGGGTGGTTGGTATGGATCCCCGAGGGCTCGGGTGAGATTCAGACATTCGGGAGGAATAAAAACACATCAGATTTCTGGTGTTCCTTGGCAGCCGTTGCAAGTCTCGCAAATGCGAGAAATTGTTCGCAAATGCGAACCTCGCATTTGCGAGAAGGGCTTGGCAATTGCGAAAGAGCCTGACCTAGGTAGTGTTCACATTTGCGACACATTTGCCGCATTTGTGATCCCAGCAGAATTCGCATTTGCGACCCCAGCAGCTGAAGGCCAAGCTTCACATTTGCGACCCTCGTATTTAAGAACCTGTTATCACAGATGCGACATCAGAGGCATGTCCGCATCTCATTTATTGCAGGACTTAGGCCATTTATTTTATTTCACTTCATCTCTTGGGTGATTTTTGGAGCTTTTGGAAGGGGGCTTTCACCTAACACTTTGAGGTAAGTAATTTCTATACAACATGAGTTAAATACATAGATTATGGATAGATTAACATGTAAAAATTAGTGAAAATCAAGGGTTTAGATGAAAACCTAGGTTTTTGATAAAAATGAGATTTGACCATGAAATTGGTTATGGATCTTAGTAAAAATCATATATTCTTGCTCCTAAGGTTATGAGTAACAACTTTCTTCAAATATTTTTGGAATCCGGCATGTGGGCCCGGGGGTGAATTTTTTGATCTTGCATTTAGGGTTGGGTAATCACTTTAATAGTGGAAATATGATCTATTGAGCATAAATTGATTAACTTATATAATAATTGACAAGTTTCGAGTCGCTTGGCATCAAATTTGGAGGTTTGAGCGCATTCTTGAATTGATAATTAAGCTTTTAGACGAGGTAAGTCTCTTTTCTAACCTTGTAAGAGGGAACTTACCCCAAAGATGAATTTAATTAATAAGTGTTGTTATTTGTGGGAGCTATGTACGCACGAAGTGACGAGAGTCCGTACGTAGCTACTATTCCTGTTTAAGTCCGAATAGTTTTAGGTTCATACCATGCTTGTGGACACCGTTATTTGATTATATTTGTTAACCGTATCAAATGGAACTAAGTTGAGGATTTTAAGAATTTAAAAGCTTCAAGTCGAATTGTCTTTATTTTGAAAAGAATCAAGAACGGGTTATGATTTATTGATAAATTTATATTTGACCGCGTCTCATGTATAATTCAAGAGCAGGGTAATAGATGTATCTATGGTTCGCGTTGTTCGGCCCTCGACAGTGCATAGTTTATATTTATGTTGTGTTGACCCAAGTCACTGCATGGTTTTGAAGATTGACAAATGCCTACCCAGTTGAACCAGGTCCATCAGGGCAAACATACTCGAACGAACCCATTAGCATAAGAATTGTACATGCACAGGAGATAAACATGATCTGTGAATTATCCATGAACTAAGATGTTGCCTCCTAATGTGAAAAGATTTCAAATTGATAAGAGGTTAGAGTTCGAGTTCAGCAGGGACAGAAACAAAGGAAGGAACTTGAGATAAACACAAACTCTTCCACCAAGGAAGAGTTGCATTAGAACTACATAAGAACATCTCAACTTCTGGCGCTATATAATGTTGAAGTATTACTACTAAAGAATCGATCACACTAAGATAGAATTGAAGCAAGAACTAAAAGCAAAATTACCAGAGAAATTCTGCAGGCAGAATCCTTGTGCGACACAAAGGCTACTGACCAGCTAGAAGAACCAGTTCCATCTGTTTGTCTTTCAAGTCTAGTTGGTTGTAGTAGGTGATTTAATATTGTATCTTTCAGCTTTATTAGAAGCAATTGTAATAGGTACACACTGTTCAAGTTAGATTTAACTTGAAGCTTGTCGCAATTAGCTAGAGGCTAGTTTTCTACAAAGGGATTAGAGTTAGTCCTAGGTTTACAAAATAGTTTATTTTGTAAATGTTGTTTGGCTCAGAGTTGTAGTGAAGAGTTTGTGAAAATCCTACTGAGGAGTAGGTCGTGGTTTTTTCAGCTTTTGAGCCAGGTGTTTTCCACGTAAAAATTTCTGTATTTTTACTTTACTGCACTTATTATTCCTCACCAGTAGAAGTTGGAACACCAAGAAGAACCAGGTTCTTCTATTGATACAACACTCGAAAATTGCACCACACAAATCACCCCCTCCTCTTGTGTGGTATTGAAGTATAAAACATCAATTTGTATCAGAGCAGGTTATCCTTGAAAAGGCTAACACCTTGGAAAATATCAAGATGAGTGCACTACCTGAAAAGTGTAAAGAGAAATCCACCACTAGGCCACCACTATTCGATGATCACTTGCAGATGACTGATGGATGCTTCAAATGTGGTAAAAAGAACCACATGATCAAGAACTGTCCTATGTGGGAAGTCGAGTGGAAAAAGGAGAAATTTGAAAGAAGGAACAGGTTCATGACAAGAAGAACTACAACAAAAGGTCATCCAAAGCAATGGTTGTTGAACGAGCTCTTATAGCAGTTCGGGAATCTGAAGATGAACCTGATGAAGAATCCGAGATAAGTTTTCTTGACCTTAAGGATAAAATTAAACTCCTTTCTAAATATAGACTATTTGAATTGTTGTATTTTAATTGATGAATCTAAGAATATAAGTTCTGAAAAAGAACAGTTGTCGAAAGAGTGTAACTTTTTAATAGCAGAATGCAAAAACCTGGAAATAAATATTTGTAAAACTGAAAAGGAAAATACTACATTGAAGAACCAGGTTCATGAACTTGATACAACTGTCTTAGAACTTAGATCTGAAAATCTAAAACTGAAGTTAGGAACATGTAAAGAAATAGCTAGTGACACACAACTCCCACTAGAAAAGGATCTAGGAAAGGTAAAAGATGAGCTTTATAAAAAGGATGAACTGGTAAGAACCCTGAAGGATGAATTGACTAAGGTTAAGCATTATCTAGACAGAACTTGTAAATGGAACAGGTTCTCTGATGCACTTTCATGGCTACAAAAACATCATAGTAGCAACAGAAGAGGACTTGGCTTTGGGAACTCTACACCTAAGTGGGATCCCAAAGGCAAGTACCTCACACTCCCTGAGAACAAGATTTGCACACACTGTGGTAATACTGGTCACTATAAAAGTGAATGCACTGCAAAAGAGAAGGCAAGTCAGAAGAACAAAAATTTTGTTCTAGGGAAAAATAGGCTGCTAAGTTGGGCTAAAAAGAATGTGATTTATCCTTTTGCCTATAGAAAGGGACCCAAACTAGTTTGGGTTCCTAAGACTAACCCCTGATTTCCTTTTGCAGGTTCAAGTGAAGGGAAGAAACCAAATATGGTACATGGATAGTGGCTGCTCAAAGCACCTGACAAGAAGCAAGGACCAATTCCTTTCACTTGAGAACCTCAAAGGAGGTAATGTCTCCTTTGGAAATGGGAAGAAAGGTGAGATCATTGGGTTGATAAGGAACAAGAAGATGAAGAGATTGGACTAACAAGAAACTCAAATGATGAAGTCGCAGTCCAGCCTGAAGCAGCATCACAGGATGAAACAGGTGATGGAACAGGTCCTTCTACCCAGGGCAACCTGAAAGGGTAAACTGACTAGAGAGGAACCGATCCTCAAACCTCGAGGGAACCTGTCCATGAACTTATTCCTCAGTAACAAAACCAGGAAGGAACATCCAAAGAAATTGACACTCCTATTGCAACATCCACGAAATTGGATATGGATGAACCCGGTTCATTTGTTGATCAGAAGATGTATAGGGGAATGATTAGCTCTTTGTTATATCTCATTGCTAGTAGACTTGACATTTTTTCCAGTGTAGGCCTTTGTGTTGGATTCCAGGAAAATCCAAAAGAGTCTCACTTGACTGCTGTCGAGAGGATCTTGAGATACCTAAAAGGCACCACTGACCTTTGTCTATGGTATCTATAAGGTAGTAATTTCAACTTAGTGGGATATGATGATGCTGATTATGAAGCTTTCTAGCGGATAGAAAGAGCACCTCAGGTATGACATAATTTCTTGGCTCATGTCTTCTGTCTTGAGCCACCAAAAAGGTAAATTTCTGAGGGCTTATCTACTGTTGAAGCTGAGTGTATTGTTGTTGCCTCATGTTGTGCTAAATATTGTGGATAAAACAACAATTGATTGATTGTGGGGTTGATGTAGGTCGTATCCCTATCTTTTGTGAAAAAACTAATGCAATTAGTATGACCAAGAACTCGGTTCATCACAGAAGAACTAAGCACATAGATGTTAGACATCATTTTTAAGGGATAATTATGATAAGGGATTGATCATTATTGAGTTTTATGCTACTGATAAACAGATTGTTGATATCTTTACAAAAGCATTGAGTAGAGAGCATTTTGAAAGGAACAGGTTACTATTAGGGATGATTAAGATCACCTGATTGAACCAGTTCAGAATGTACATGAAAAAAAGGGAAAAAGAAGAAGGAAAAATGGAAAAAAATTTGGCTAGAAAATTAGGAATTTGTGTAAATAATCGAATTAACAATTGCTCAGTCTCATACTGTAAGAAGTATACTCTTATGCCATGTTTTGATATGACTTACTGTTCACTAATGAAATTTTTCCTATCTCTGCAAATTGAGGCTTGATCAAGACGATTCTGAAATGATGAACCTGGTTCATCGTGTTGGTTCATCTGAAAGGCGAGGTATGTGTTCTACACTCTGCACACTTTGAAATATCAATAATTAAATCATGAGAAAAACTCTACCCAAACTCAAAATCTTCAAAAGCCTATCCAATTGACTTTGAACCAGTTCCGTTTCAACAAGAATCCTCACTAAATTAAAATACCTATATTCTAGGGAAGCCTTAACCGTATATTCAAAACAATAATTTCATTCAAGCCATCCCCTCCGTTACAGAACCATTCCCAAATTTCCGATGATTCTTTCAAGTCGGTGACTAAGGGGAAGAAACTGGGTCTTTCGATTCTGAACAGGTAACTTCTGTGCCATAACCTTCTTCTGAGGTCATTTCTGAGGTTGCTGAAAACTTAGAAAATAGGTTCATACTGGTTGGGTCTGTGGTATATGTGTAAATGCCTGAGACAAGAAGGAGAGGAGGTAAAAATAAAATAGAAAAGAAAAGGAGAGTGAGGGGTACGGAGTAATAAGAAGGGGAAAAGGGAAGGAAGTGGTTGATTCTTCTCCCACATCTGAATCTATTAGAATGGCTATTTGTGGAGCTGATCCAGAAAAAGAGGAAGAAAATAGGAAAAACGCAGGGGGAAGTGAATCAGGAGAAACCACTAAAAGGTTAGTAAATTTAGGAAAGGTACAGATGAACCTGGTTCATCTACTTAGGAAACCCTGGCGGATCTGCTGAAAATATTAGGCGATAATTACAATCCAAAGAAGAAAAGAACTCCTAAAGCTCAAACGTCTGGAACAACAAGAGAAAGTAAGAAAAGAAAAGCTGCTTCTTCTGAGACTTCTAATATTTCTCTTCCAAGAGGAAGAACTACAAAGAGAAAGTTAAATCAAAGTGAGGACGAGTTGAAGAGAGCATTAGAGGAGAGTAAGAAGAAAAGAGTGGAAAAAGGGAAAGAAAAGGTTGTTGAGCCTATTGAGGCTGTTGAAGTGGATGAGATGGACCTGGTCCATCAAAGTGAAAAAATGGCAGAGGTAGAGGTTCAGAATCCTAAGCCCAAGAAAGTCAAGACTCCCTCAAAGAAGTCTTCATCTGTTTCTAAGTTTGCTGAAACCATCTATCTCGGCTAAACGAACCAGGTCTGCAGTTCTTCCAACCCTTAATTTCCTATCCTGACTGGAACTTTCAGTGACCCAGATTCAAAATTTTTTGTTTGTTGCTCATGTTTTAACTTTTTTTTTGTTTCATTTTGTGGATGTGGCAGAATCATATTCTCTCTATCAATGAAGTTTGCTTCTTTTGTTCTTACTCATTGTCTATATTTCTTTAATAGTTTTAATTCTTAGTTGACTATTGATGATTAATCCATGATTGCATATGCAGTTGCCCAAATGGCCATGAGTAAGTGTTAAAAAACTAGGATTCACACAATTTTTTTTGCAACTTTTCGATGATGCCAAAAGGGAGAAGATATGTGCTTTTTTAAAATTTCAAAAAGTTGTGATATTTATAACCTAATGAACCTGGTCTCTCCATGATAAATGCTTAAAACCATACAAAGTGTTTGAAGTTTATATAGGGTTGAGCACAGAGTTTGTCATCATCAAAAAGGGGGAATTTGTTGACCACTGCATGGTTTTGAAGATTGATAAATGCCTACCCAGTTGAACCAGGTTCATCAAGGCAAACATACTCGAACGAACCTATTGGCACAAGAACCGTACATGCACAGGAGATAAACATGATCTATGAATTATCCATGAACTAAGAGGTTGTCTCCTAATGCGAAAAGGTTGCAAATTGATAAGAGGTTAGAGTTCGAGTTCAGCAAGGACAAAAACAAAGGAAGGAAGTTGAGATAAACACAAACTCTTCCACCAAGGAAGAGTTGAATTAGCACTAAACAAGAACCTCTCAACTTCTGGCGCTATATAATGTTGAAGTATTCCTACTCAAGAATCAATCGCACAAAGACAGAAAAGAAGCAAGAACTAAAAGCAAAATTACCAGAAAAATTTTGCAAGCAGAATCCTTGTGCGACACAAAGGCTACTGACCAGCTAAAAGAACCAGTTCCATCTGTTTGTCTTTCGAGTCTAGTTGGTTGTAGTAGGTGATTTAATATTGTATCTTTCAGCTTTATTAGAAGCAACTGTAATAGGTAAACACTTTCAAGTTCGAGTTAACTTGATGCTTATTGCAATTATCTAGAGGCTAGTTTGCTACAAAGGGATTAGAGTTAGTCCTAGGTTTACAAAAGAGTTTATTTTGTAAATGTTGTTTGGCTCAGAGTTGTAGTGAAGAGTTTGGGAAAATCCTACTGAGGAGTAGGTCGTGGTTTTTTCACCTTTTGAGCCAGGTGTTTTCCACGTAAAAATCTCTGTGTTTTTACTTTACTGCATTTATTATTCCGCACCAGTAGAAGTTGGAACACCAAGAAGAACAAGGTTCTTCTATTGAGACAACACTCGAAAATAGCACCACACAAATCACCCCCCCCCCTCTTTTGTGGTATTGAAGTATAAAACATTATGTTGGACGAGCCGAACGTCCTCGGTGGTATTCGCGTATGATAATAGAACTGGAAGTTCCTTTCATAATTGGTATAAATTCATTGTTTGTGTGATCATATGTTTTAAAGGAAGGAAGTAATTTAAGCTCTTAAATATGGTGAAGACTTGTTAAGTTATTTCTTTGTCACGACCCGATTTCCCCTCCGAAGGCATCGTGACAGCACCTAGTCTCTATGACTAGGTAAGCCTAATTGCAGAAACATATACTAAATAAAAACAATAGAAATAAAGATGGAATAAGTGAGTCTACAATGAAACATCGCCACTTGGGGCATACAAAATACAACTTTCCCAAAACCCGGAAGATCACTTTAGTCACAAGCTCTGTCTCAAAATAGCTCTATACAACAAGAGAGAATCTACAAAAAAAAAAAATCTATCTAAATATGGAGTGGAAGGTGACTCGAAGGACTCTACGGACGCGACAGAATTACCTTTTGGTCTCCTAAAAGCTGCTGCTCGGATCCCTAACCACGAAACTGAGCGCTGGTACCTGGATCTGCACACAAAAAACATGTGCAGGAAAGGGAATGAGTACACCACAAATTGGTACCCAGTAAGTGCCAAGCCTAACCCCAGTCAAGTAGTGACGAGGTCAGGTTAAGGCTCTACTGGATTTTTATAGTAAAAACAGTTTAAGATTTGAACAGAGAGATATAATAAGCTGAGGCAAATCAGTAGAAATAATGAGCTATAAGGAAATGATAACAGGGAGCCCTCGGCTCAGCACAACATATATCACAGTAACAAGTATGCAATGCAGTACAGGGGGAAAGCTCTCAGAATCTCGTCTGTAGTCCCAATTTAAATATGGAATGCAGTACAGGGGGAAAGCTCCCGGAATCTCGCCTGTAGTCCCAATTTAAATATGCTATGCAGTACAGGGGGAAAGCTCCCGAGATCTCGTCTGTAGTCCCAATTTAAATATGCAATGAAATACAGGGGGAAAGCTCCCGTAATCTCGTCCGTAGTCCCAATTTAAATATGCAATGCAGTACAAATACATGATACCTTTTTTTATTAAAAACAGTTCAGGAAAACTCACATGAAAAAATATGGATAAAACTACCTAATCATGGTACATATAGTAATAACTAGGGAAAAATTCAAGTAAAACAGGTAGTCATGCTATTTCCTAATCTAAACTACATAGTCGATACAGGAAGCAGTGAAATAGGAGTGAAATGGTTTAAGTCATGGAGGAAGAATGGAGTTTTTTTTTGCAACAATGGCCCGTGTACGTACTCGTCACCTCACGCACACGGCGCCCGACCAACATAAATAGTATTAAAACAGCCTAGGGGAAGTCCCTAGCACAGAGTTAGGCAAGCCACTTACCTCGACTGCACTACTCAACTCGAAACCACGCTCTTGCCATGAGTATCCGACTCCGAATGGCCCAAATATATTCAATTCGATTGCAAAATGTAAATATCACGTTAAGGAATCAAAATAGCAAATAAATTCGAGGCTAATACGCGAATTTAGGAAAATCGCCCAAAACGTCCCCCGGGCCCACGTCTCGAAATCGAGTGAAAGTTACAAATTTTGAACACCCATTCACTCACGAACTCACACAATCAAGAATCATCAAAAACCGACGACAAAATCCTATTAAATTCTCGGATTTTCTAATTAGAAAAACTTCTTCTCATTTGCATGATTTTTCACCTAAATCCCTTAATTTCCTAGAAGAAAAGGCCATAGATTAATGATATACAAAAGGAATAGAGTTAGGAATTGTTACCTATGAAGCTTATCCTCAAAACTCACTCCAAATCGCCTACACCCGAGCTCCAAATGATTTTAGAAGTTATGAAATTCAAGCCCTCGAATATGATATATCTACCCAGCGATTTCCGCACCTGCGCCCTTTGGACCGCACCTATGGTCCCGCACCTGCGGAATATCCATCACAGGTGTGAAAACCCACTAAAAGGCTTGGGGCCGCACCTGTGGTCAATTGGCTGCATCTGCGGCTCCGCACCTGCGGAAAACCAATCGCACCTGCGAGGAATGGGTGACTTGGCCAAGACCGCACCTGCGAGCCCCTCGTCCGCACCTGCGGAAGGTCCATCACAGGTGCGAGACACCAGAACTATCAATGGTTTAGCTGTTCTTCCAAGTTCTAAATTCACCCGTTGAGCATCCGAAACATCCCCGAGGCCCATGGGAGCTCAACCAAACTTACCAACCAGTCCAAATACCTTATCCAAACTTAGTCGAGCCTCCAAAACACATCATATAACACCAAAATCACCAATTATACATGGATTCAAGCCTAAGAACTTATGAAATTTTACAAAATCTACAACTGATGCCGAAACTCATCAAAACTAGTCCGAATGACCTCAAATTTTAAACACAGGTCACAAATGATACAACGGACCTACAGTCACTCTCGAAATTCCATTCCGAGCCCGATATCAAAATTCCACCTATCGGCCGAAACCGCCGAAATTCTATCTTTTGCCAATTCAAGCCTAAATCTACTACAGACCTCAAAAGCACACTCCGGACACGCTCCTAACTCTGAAATCACCCAATGGAGCTAACGGAGTCGACGGAATCCCATTCCAGACCAGTCTTCCCACAGTTCAACCTATGGTCTGATTTTTAAAGCTTAAACTCACATAGAAGGACTATGTTCCAAAAACTCTACGAATTTCACCACTCAATGTTCCAACAAGTCCCAAAAACAGAAATAGACATGGGAAAAGCAGTTATTAGGGATTAGGGTGCTAACTCTCAAAACGACCTACCGGGTCGTTACATTCTTGTTATGAGTCTTATTGTTGTATATCATGCTTAATTAGAATTTCATATTATCATGTTGTTGGCCCTAGTAAATGTCGGAGTTGACCCCTCGTCACTACTTCTTCGAGGTTAGACTAGATACTTACTGGGTACATGTTGTTTATGCTCACGCTACAATTCTGCACTTGAATGTGCAAGATCTGAGGTAGGTGCATTTGGTTATCAGTCCGGCGCGCACGCTTGACTTGGACTTACAAACTTCTCGGCGAGCTGCTTTTCTGGGCCGTTCTGCAGAAATTGTTGATACCTACCAAAATAATTTTTTTAATTGCATATATGCCTCTAAAATCATGCATTGGCATCCATCAGTATTTTTCCACAATTTCATATTTTTATTAATTTGTCCAGTATTTTATTTCTAATAAATAATTATAAGATTGCATCACAAATGACTTTAAAATATTTTTTGATTTAATATTATTATTATGGTCCTATTGAGTCCATATCATTCCATAAATAGCCAAATTGGCACCTTTTTGGCTATAATTGCAATAACTTTGCAATTATAGCCCATGCATATAATTTTCGTGTTATTTTTACCAGAAATTAGTCTTTTGTATTTTTAAATACTAAATAACCAATTTTAAAACATCTCTATGCATCAAATTCATTTTTTTATAATTAGTAATTATTTTACAAATTATTTTAATTAATTTATTTGGGGTATTTAACAAATAGCCTTGTTTAATATCAATTTCAGCCTAATTAATTCAGCCCAAACACCCTTATAAACCAATCCAATATCCAGACCCAAACCCTTACCTAACCCGACCCAACACCCTAACAAATCCTCGCCGTTGATCATTTTTTACCAACGGTCCAGATCACTCCTTTCCTTAGTTAAACCTAAAGACTACCCTCCCAAACCCCTCATTTACCTCTTCTCACCCTGCCGTCACCCCTTCCCCTTCTCTCTCAAATACTCTCTAGCAAAACTTTAATTTCCCCCGCTGTCACCGACTTACACTGCTATTCCATGGTGTTTCTTCATCACCTCAGGCCTCTACCAGCCTCCTATTTGCTATGGTTTATCCATATCTTAGATCCTTGAGAGGATCTCAAGGGACCTAAGCGGTTCTGGTTTGCTCCTTTTGATATCTCGCCTGTTTCAGGCTGTTTGCTCGACCTTGAGTAAGAATTTCTCTTATTTTTGTTATGAATCTATGATTTTCCAAGACTATGTTCTTATCTCTGCTATGATTTCTAAAACTCTAATTTTTATCTTCGATTGTACAGATCTGAGACGGATTGAACATATTTCGCATATTTTCCTTGAAAGTTTTATGGTTTTCAACTATTTTCCCGTTTTTCCTAAACTACGGTTTGTTATAAGTTATATTCTCAAAGGGTTTCTGATTTATTAATGCTTAATCGATTATTCTTAAGTGTTCTTGATTGACCTATGCTAAGGTGTCATAAACCCTAGTCGATTTATGTGAAAACCGTAATTTTCTGACGTTTTGCTTCGATTCTGAGTTTTTCCATGTTACCCGTTGCATTGTTTCATTATGTGTTTGACTTACATGATTTTCCTTTGCCAAATTCCTTGCTATGTGATTTTTGCCCTAATCTTTATTAGGGTTTTTGAATCATTGCTATGTGATTTCCTTTGCCAAATTCATTGCTATGTGATTTCCTTTGCCAAATTCATTGTTAATCTGGTTGATTGATTTGCTCTGTTAAGAATATGTATTCCTAAGTCCTGCCTGTTTCTATGATTACGACCTTAAATTAGTCATTCTTGCCTTATTTGATTGCATGTATATTTACTGATTTCTTTATATGATTCTTTCCTTAATTAGACCCCTGATTATTTTTATTATGTACTCCTTTATTTGGTCTGATTTGAACCTCTTGCCTTGATTAATCTCTATCCTTACCGTTGGGTAATTATAATTACCCCTTAATTAGGGGAGACTTTACTGATTTTATGCATGATTGATTCTGTAGTTTTCCCTAATTGCTGAATAATTGATCTTTTACCTTATTCTGTCTAATTTCTGACTACTATATATACTCTCCTCTATTCTAAATTCTTAAAAAAAACACTAGTTCGACGAACAAAAAGTTCATAACACACACCTACACTCAAGCTCTCTCTTCTCTTTCTCTTCTAATTGTGATAATCACGGGTCTAGCCGGCTGTAAGCCAAGACTAGATATTGAACTTCACTTGCTTTACATTTTGTGCTTTCTTCCTTCACTGGTATGTCTCTGATTATATTTCAAAACCTAAACTCTATGTGTTTCATTATTGACCTATTTCATTGACCATGAATTCAACATGTTTTCTTGTTTACTACTTTGCTTAGCGTGTTTAAGTTTTGTCCTATTCAATGTATAACTAACATGTATACACTTCGCTTAATTATCTGATGCCTAACCAGTCTATTTGTTGACTTCTATTTAATCCCTTAACTATGTGATTATGTTGGTTACTTGATGTATGTGAATTGACCCTACATTTATGCCTAATCATGTCTAAGAAATTTCTTGTTTTCCACATTACATCTGTGATCTATGTCTAACTACTTATTGTCCATGACTAACCTGCTAAGTCTCTAAGACCCAAGATGTTTTATGCAGTTGTTGTCTGTATGTTTCCTTTATACTCTGTCCATGTACCCCAATGTGATTCCTATGTGTTCCCAACCCCCTTTCATCCCTGTGTGACATTGGTTTGATGAATGTCTATGTGCTCTATGACTGATTGACTATGTGCTGAACTTGCTCTCTTAAGAACTGATTTCAAAATGTGTTCTTACTATTCTCTTAAATGATTTTCACTCTTAGCCTCCTCTTAAAACTGATTTCTATCCCAGAAAATCTTTTAAAGTTATACTGTTTTTCACTAAGTCTTTCAAAACTATGTCAAACACTCCCACTTTAATCTTAGGTCAATAGGTTCTGCCCCTCCAATGTGTGTACTACCTAGGAGTCCCATGAGATTCCTCCGAACTATGGCACACTAGGGCTGGCCATTCCACATTGCACATATTTAGTTCCTATTGGGAAAAATCTGGGTATGAGCACTGCCCAGGATCCTTGAGGTCCTTAGGGAACTCTGACACACATGGACACAAAATTGGCTATGAGATCCTTGGCATTTGAAACTACTGAAGGCCTGGCATTCCCAGGTTTGCCTTGGTCATGTTTTAGGCTCCCTATAGCTTAATTTATAGTTTATTTATGTAATTTATTCAATCATTGGTCTGTAATAATTATTTGTAAACATATATTGGGGTGACTAATGAAAAGGGAGGGTAGTTGTATGATACTGTGGGTAAAGTCGGCTAGAAATCATGTCTATAGGCTTTACAATCTTCAAATCTGCATTAGAAATCATGTTCTAGGGTTGACGTGTTTATTTTCATTCAAACCATGTTAAATCTGTGTGCATTAGATATCCTGTTCTTAGGGTCTTCACGTTTATTGCTTCATTATACTACATATCACTATTCCATGCTTTAATTCTGCATGGGTTAATAATCCTGCCTTAATAAAAAATAGTCATTCTCTGTGTGCATTAGATATCCTATTCTTAGGACTCTGTTTGCATCTGTTTTGAATCATGTCTATTTCGACTAGATAAATAATTGTCGATGAAAAGGTTTTAAAACAGCCTCACGCGTAGGTATCATTGTCTCTAAATACAAATTAGTATAAATCACCTGTTATAGTCTGTATCGCCTAGATCCAGCATGCTTATAGGTTGAATAATCTCAAACTGTTTAAATAGCTCCTGTAATTGAGATTGCATATAGTCCCATGCCTAGGCAAGCCTTAGGTGATTAAGGTCTTTATATAAAACTGGAACCTGCATTTTTTGATTGTTTACTGCTAAGTTTTTACAGGATTTAAAATCAGTAGGCAAACTGATTAGGACCCTGCCATTGAGTTTGCAAAACATTGTTGCATATTTTGTACATTAATGTTCACCTAGACATCCTGTCCTAGGACGCTTTCTCTGAAATTACCTGAATTTGTGTTTGAGGCGTGCTGCTTATTTGTCTATATATGTGGAGGCAAACATGAGCCCCTTAACTGCTTCCCCTATTTGATTGTCCTATGTGTTATTTGTTGTCGCCTAGATTTTTCCCTTTTGAATACCTTAGGGGTTGTCTAGAACTGCCCAGATTTAGAGGTCCTAAACTCCTCCGGGACCACAAGGAAGGGACGGCTAACAGTACGCTTAGAATTCATTAATTAACTCGCTTATATAACCGCTAAGGGGTGGGATAATGGGTAGAAAATGATATGATGACCTATGCGCTAATGCAACGTGTAGCCCCTCATTGAGGAGTGATTACCGGGCATTGCATGGATATGATCCTATAGGATAAACAACTTAGGACCCCTTTCACCCATTTACATATGTGTGCTTAGACTGTTAATCTGTTAAAACCTTTACTTGCTTACATATGTGTGCTTAGACTGCTTATTTGCACCTGATTAACTCACAAAGTAAGTTTGGCCGGGACCCACAGTGGTGGACTTCGAGGGGTGACTAACACCTTCCCCTTGAAGTAACTTCAAGCCCTTACCTAATCTCTGGTTATACAATTAGTGTTATAAATGACTCGTAATAGGTTCCCTAAAGCACATTAATTCGTTAGGTGGCGACTCTTCAAATTCCTTACATCCTTTTTTCCCAAAAGGAAATGAGTAGTCCCAATAATGTCAAAAACCTTGACTAATCCAAAAGGAGAGGAAAAAGAGGGGCGCGATAACATGGAGACTCTGTTGGGGATTCCAGGCTTTTACCATTACAAACCGCTTTGTGAATTTGTCTAAATGTGCTTTAATTTTTGTTAATGTTTGCACCATTTCCCCTTCCCCTTTATGTGCAATTAATTATTTACTTTCCCAAGTATTTATTTTCCCAAAATGAAACTGACATGTTTCTTGTTTCCTTTGTAACCGATTTTCAATTATAACTGCTGTATTTATCGCTTTCATAATGTGTAAATACGTGAAAACATGTTGTTTATTGCTTATTTATTGCTGCATAATCATGCTCAACATCATATTCCACTCGTGCCTAAACAAATCCTATAGCAACGCTTGATGAGTGGTTGCGCTCTTCCTATTTATATCACCCCTAAATTCGGAAATGCTTATTTGCGGTAAAACCAGTCGATCAGCGGTGCAGTCGATAGTTCCGTGCCTTTCCCCCTCGAGTTTTCCGCTCGAGGGTACCGGTCTAAAACCCCATAGAAACCTTACTCTTATTATATTGTGCATGCATCATGGTCAAACCTAGCCGGGTTAATGTGTCGCCCGCACAATAACCCTTTAAGACAGCCTTATCCAAAAGTCCACCGGGGTTTTCATAATCCCAACGTACACGATCACGTTCTATGCATTAATTTGGAGAACTAAATGCATGTATGCTAATCATAAGTGTATAAATAGTCGAGTCTGGTGGGGAGGGCCTAACCATTTTTGTCTTGCAGAAAATGAGGCAAGAAGTCCCCAGATTCGGTATGGTCAGCAGTATTCCACCAATACTCCTAGACTTGTGGGAAGATCTTTCCTCGAGTGACAAGAAACATGTGAAGAAGGTCCTTCTGGGACCAAATAGGCTAGATTTACCTTTTTCTTTCATAAATGTAATAAGTCCAAGTGTCATTTCATAAATGTAATAAGGCCAAGTCCCATTAGTGACTTATTTCCTATTTGTTATTTTAGTGTCGTTTTGGGATTCGTCTATTTACATTAATGAAATGAGGCATTTTGTCATCTAAGTTCTCCAAATCAACTTGTCTCTAGGCCTACCTCGGGCACAACGAGGCTCCCAAATTAAGACGGGCATTTACATTCCTGCAATATGTGTTTAAATGCTGTAAATACTTTCATCATAACCCTCAGTGACTTGTTACCTTTTTTTTTCTTATTTCTTTTGATTATTGCCCTTCCCCAAAGGTTGGTTCGTGCATTATGACATCATTAGCATATCATACAAGATCTAGGGGACCTCCACCTTCTCTTCCTCCTAGTCCACCCAAAAGCAAAGGCAAGGGCAAGATGGAAGACTCAAATAACATCAGAAAAAAAACGCTACACCAGTTGAACACCCAGAGGCTTCAAACAATCGGGGTACTCAGGTCCAGAATGATGCTGTGTCGTAACTTGAACAAAGGCTACTGAAACTTCAAGGACAACTTGTGTAACGACCCGCCCGACCGTTTTGCATTGTCGGACCCCGTTCCCCTATTTGAAACTTCCCATAGCGACTTATTTTGATTTATGATTTGCGGGGGGCGGGTGTTCCAGGATTCAGAAGTATTTAGAGCAATATTGGAACACTTGGTTCCTTCAGGTTGGCCTTTAAGGCCAAGTTTGACTTCGGTCAACATGTTTAGTAAACGACCTCAGAATTGAGTTTCGATGGTTTCAGTAGCTTTGTATGATGATTTCGAACTTGGGCGTATGTTCGGAATGGGTTTCGGATGACCCAGGAGCGTTTCGGCGCCCAATATTGAAATAATAGTTCCTTAAGTTCCTATTGTGGTTTGGGACGTGTTTTTGTGTTATCAAGGTCCGAACGAAATTCCGAGATCGAGAATAGTTCCTTTATGTCATTTAGGACTTGCCTGCAAAATTTGGTATCATTCTGAGTAGTATAGGTCGGTTTGGCGCATTGTTATCGAATTCAAGAACTTAAAGTTCTTAAGTTATGATTATAGGTGTTTTGGGATGTGATTTTGAGTTTTAGCGTTGTTTTGAGTGTTCTGAAGGCTCGATCGAGTCCGTATTATGATTTGGGACTTGTTGGTATATTTGGACGGGGGCTCGGGTGGACTCAGGTGCCTCCCAGACACCACACGAGGCCAAAAACCGGCTGAAATAGCTACTGGTGCACCTGTTTTGGTGTGACCGCAGGTGCGGTTGCTCAGTCGCAGGTGCGGGACCGCTCTTGCGGTCCCAGCCTCGTAGGTGCGACCCCCAGCGGGTAGACCATTTCTCGCAGGTGTGGAGAAAGTTCCGCAGGAGCGGAGCCGTGGGTGCGGTCTCCTCTCCGCAGGTGCGGGCCCAGGCTTCCTCGTCCATTTCCGCAGGTGCGAGCCTTTACTCGCAGGGCGGTCCTTGAGCCGCAGGTGCGGAACCACTGTCAGGCAATGTGTTTAAAATACGGGATTCTTCATTGTTTCTTCATTCCTTCCTCCATTAAAACACTTTGAGAGCTTGGGAAAAGGGCTCCAGGACCCAACCACTGAGAGGTAAGTAAATTCTACCCCAAAATTAGTTTAATTCATGAATTCTTAGTTAAGTTAACCTTATTAATTAGAAAAAATCAAGAATTGGGTAGTAATTTAGGGTTTTTGGGAATTTAGAGAATTACCCGTCAATTAGCTATGAAATCAAGTAAAAATCATATAGTAACGATCCTTAAGTTATGGGTGAGTGGTTCCTTCGTGAATTTTCAGAATCTGAGCGTGCGGACCCGGGGTGAATTTTGGGATTTCTTCAAGAATGATGAATTTACTAAATAAGTAGGAGAATTTCCATACTTTGAGCATAAATTGATGTATTTGTATAACATTTGGCTAGTTTCGAGTCCTCGGGGTGTAGAGTTTAGACTTTCGGGTGCGTTCTTTGTCTGGGGAGTAGATTCGACACGAGGTAAGTCTCCTTTCTAACCTCGTACGAGGGAATTATCCCCGTAGGTATTTTAAATGCTATATGTGATAATTGTGGGGGCTACGTACGTACAAAGTGACGAGATTCCGTACGTAGCGGCTATTATTATTATGTCCGGGTAGTTAGGCCCACATCATGCCTTGTGTTTTACTTGATATGAACTATATGCTTAATAAATTAAATGTTACATGCGGCTTATTTCCCTGAGATCATGGAATTTGAGAAAAAATTGTAAGGAATTGTTTACTGAAAAGTAATCTAAAAAGGAATAGTGTGTGTGCATGTGACCGCTTTGCAATTTACATTCCGCGAGCAGAGTGTGATTTCCCCCACTCTTATGGGAACGGGCCGTACGCCACGGCGGATTGGAAGATGCACTTATTGTTCGGGCTGTTCGATCCTCGACAGTGCATAGAGAGGATTACTTTATGGCAAAGATGCACTTTTGTTTCGAGCCGTTCGATCCTCGGTAGTGCATAGATGTGAGTACTTTATGGAAAGGTGCACTTATGGTTCGGGCCGTTCGACCCTCGGCAGTGTACGGACACAACTATATTATGACTCCGGCCGGTTGTCCTTATCCTATATGCGCATGATTTATTTGTTACTAAATTCAGGAACACTGTTTTGGCAGATATTTGGGGAAAGGGTAGGTAGTAATTGCGTATTTATTTCCAGTGCTTCCTTGGATTTCAGTGCCTTATATATATTTGTTGCTTCACTGCCTTTACATGCCTACTGTTTTCATCATATTCTGTTGATTTATATTGTTGGACCTTAGTGAGTGTCCAGCCGACCTCTCCTCACTACCTCTTTGAGGTTAGGCGGGATACTCACTGGGTACATATATATTTATGTACTCATGCTATGCTTCTGTACTTAATTGTACAGGTTCTGAGGCTAATACATCTGGTTGTCAGATCGGAGTTTGATTTTGATTATAGACGACCCTGACTTCACGATGAGCTTCTTTCGCCTGGTGATCTCCGGCAGCACCATGGGGTTTCTTTTGCTTATTTCCCGTCTATTTCCTTCGGACAGTGGGATTGTATATTATATCTTTTGTATATTCTATTAGTATGCCTGTAGGACTTGTGACACTAGTTCCTGGCACACACGTGATAGTTATTATGGATTGCATGTCTGTATATATATTGGCTCACGCCTCCTCATGATCACTTTTGATTAAAAATTGGCTAATTATCCTTGTTAATTTATGCCTTATGTTTTAAAAACTGAGTTTATGTTGAAATGTTTACTCTAATAAGAAGAAACCCTTAGTAAATTTAGTGTTGGCTTTCCTGACCCCGTTGTTGGGTGCCACCACGACCTAAGTTAGGATTTTGGGTCGTGACAGGATTCTTTACCTGGTCTTCTAGTTTCACATACTTTAAATGGAGTCAAACTTTCTCGATTTGGGATTTAAAATAAATCGGTGACTTGGGAAACCATATAGTGGTGACTCTAAATAAAAAATAATTCCATTTCGATTAATGTCTTTTCGATTAGAAAAACTCCCTTACCCCCCTTTCGGGAAAAAGGAGGTGTGATAGCTCTGGCGACTCTGCTGGGGAACGAACCCAAAATCTCTGGTTCAGGGTTCAAGATTTCGAGCTTGTTAATATGAATTTTTACTTGGCTTTATTGATTATTTATATTACTATATTTTGTAGGCCTAATGTGCTAATATCCGCTCATTTACCGCTTTAATATTATTTGAACTGTATTAAACTGTCTTCTTACGCCTCCCTTCTGAATCTTCTAAAAATATGGTGCACACGTACGTGTGGCCCACTTTTCTTTTAGAGGTCATACCAAATAGAACGAGAATGGATCAACCACTAGTCCTAGACTTTCGTGCTCCCGGTACGTCACTCCCACCTCGGCTGAAGTTGTCTGCTTGGGTAAGCCATGTTTAGAACATACCCCCAGGTTTAAACCTAGAATAACATAGGCTAATGTCGGATACCTAGTAGGTACGTAAGTTTGCATCATGTGCATTTGACTTAGGGGACACAACACAGGGGTTGGGTCCGTCTAAGACAGGTGTACCCCAAATAAAAGACCATCCTGATGCATCTTACTTGCTATGTGCCCATTTATTTGTTTCGGCTTGTTTGTTGATCGGCTAAGGAAAGAAAATCAACAGAAAAATCAAGAGTGAGGTAGGACAAAAAATTCACCCGATTTTAAAAATCTCGGTATTTAAAAATGCCTAGAAACCCTGCCAAATGTTTTGAAAAAAAAAGAGAAAAAAAAATGTGTTACAAGAAAAAAAAAATTAGTCAATATCATGTTTTTTCAGTTATGTCCAAACTGACCAAACTACGCAGGTCTAATTCTCACCGGATGTGAGATACGTAGGCAAACCTCATCGGTTCCGGCCCCCATTTAAAAAAAATTAAAAACCAATTCCCTTAATTCCTTCTTAAAATTATTTCCTTAGAATATTCAAAAAAAAAGGATTTTAAACCCAAAAAAAAATTCTTTCTTTCCAAATTCTTTCATATGTTATAAAAAAAAACTCAATCAAAAATCAAAATCTAAAATATGGGTTTCGTTCATTTTGAAGTATTTTTCCAAAACGAAAATCCAAAAAAATATATTTTTCTCTTTATAAGTCTTTCTTTAAAGTCCCTCTTTTGAAAATTTAGAGGCAACATTCAAAATCAAAAAATATTTTCTTTCTTCTTAAAAAAAAGAAAAAAGAAGACAAAACGGATGGAAATTCAACAACAAATATATTTTTTTCTTTTACTCTTGAAATTCCCAAACTTCAAAACAAAATAAAAAAAAATTTTAGAAGTCTTTCTTTAAAAAAAAATCAATCAAAATTCAAAAAAAAAAAAATTTTCCGTTCTTTAGAAATCTTTCTCCTAGGAAAAAAAAGAAAAGAAAAATAATACAAATCAAAATTCAAAAAATTCTTTCTGTCTTCTTTAGAAGCCTTTCTCTCAAACATTTCAAAAAAATCAAAATACCAAAAAAAAAAAAGAGAACCGAAAATATTTTCTTTCCACTTTTAAAGTCTTTCTTTCAAAAATCCAAAAAAAAAATGAAATTCAAAAAAAGTTAGCTTTATTTACTCTGTTCTCAATCTTTCCGAATTACGCAAGATCTGGTTCATGTGGCGTCATGATACGTAGGCAATCCCTATAGGATTCGATCATAGCCATAAAAATTTTAAAAAAGAGAGAGAGAGAGAGAGAGAAAGAGAAAGTGAAAAAAAAGAGAACAAAAAGAAAAAGAAAAAGAAAAGAAGAGTGACAAAAATAACTGAGAAAAACGAAGAGCGAAAATAACAAAAGAGAAAGAAAAAGAAATCGAGATATTAAAAATAAAAATAAAAGAAGAGAGAGAGACAAAAATGAAAAGGGACATTTAAAGGCCGGGATGAAACACGCAACCGTTGCAAAATCCATTAGAAAACGTTTAACTGTTTAGGTGCATTGCATCCCCTATATGTGATTCCCTAGGTATTAAAAGTCTCAAACTAACTGGTTTGTTGTGTATGCTCAAAGATCAGGTTCTATTTTTAGATGGTTGGTTTTTGTGGTGGTAATCTGGCTTAACACCCTTACTTCACGAGATCTAAAGAAAGTATAGCCATGGCCTCAGAAAGTCATCTACCCGTAATTGAGCCCGAAGATAGCCCGGCATCGGCTGTCCCGCAACAAGAATCAGCAGTTGCTGAGGAAAATAGAAGGCTACGATGTCGTATGCTAGAAATATGGGACACATGGTCCAATGGCAGGGAACCACCCAGTACTATCCCCGGATTCCCAGAATGATCCCAAGGATGTGAGGAACTACCAATGTCCCTATCCCAGTAACTAACCCATTCATTCCGTTTAGGTACCCCACCTTGTAAGCCAACTTCACTAGTATGCCTTCTGAGGTTTGCCCTCAGGCACTATCTTCAGGAATATCATCTATAGTTTTCACAACACCACTAGCCTGTACTATGTAACAACCAACACTGCCTCGACAAAGCTGTGAACCATCAGCTTTCACCTTTGAAGCACCCCAATTTCAGTTGGACACCGCTAAGGTTACACCAAATTCCTACCCTCAGCACCCACAATTTGAATCTCTCATAGAACATGAGAGAGCCATGAGGAATCTTGAACAAGAAGAGATAGTACGAAAGATGAAAAGCATCGAGCAAAGCCTCAAGAATATGCAGGGCCTGAGTGTCCAAAAGAGCGTTTCATATGTAGATATGTGCATGTTCCCTCACGTGCATTTACCCGTTGGCTTAAACCCCAAAGTTCGAAAGATATGACGGGCATGGAGACCCGATCACTCACTTGAAACGATATTGTAACCAGCTGAAGGGTGCGGATGGAAAAGATGAGTTGCTAATGGCCTATTTCGGAGAAAGCCTCACCGGAATCGTTTCTGAGTGGTGTATGGACCAAGGAATTATCCATTGGCATATGTGGGACGATTTGGCCCGAGACTTTGTCCGCCAGTTCCAGTATAATGTGGACATCGCTCCTGACAAGAACTCTGTGTCCAATATGAAAAAGAAAACCACCGAAAGCTTTCGTGAATATACTGTCAAATGGCGTAAGCAAGCTGCCAGGGTAAAGTCTCCAATGGACGAAGAAGAAATGATTACGGTCTTCCTATAAGACCAAGAGGCAGACTACTTCCATAACATGATGTCTGCTATGGGTAGACCATTTCCCAAAGCTATCAAAATTGAGGAGATGGTCGAAAATGGTTTGAAAACGGGCCGAATCTTGAGTCAGAGTGCTTTTTAGGCTGAATCACATGCCGTTCAGAATGGTTCGGGGGGTTTGATGAACAAAAACGGGAGAGAAGAAAGAGCCATGATGGCTTCGAGCTCGAAGGGGGCCCGCAGGGCATTCAACCATTCATATATGCATCCTAAGGTCCCACTACACTATTATCCCTATCAAGATGCTGCTTATGTCGTGGAACCGCCTCCCTATGCGGTGATGAACGTGCAATCTTACACACGACCACAACATTATACACAAAACTGAGCTCCACCTCCCAGAAAGTCCCATCCCCACCATGCTCCATATAATCCCCAACTAAATATTCCCCAATACAATCCTCGCCCAAGAGAGCCCTCCAGAAGGAATCAGTTCACCCCAATTGGTGAATCATACTGTACCTTGTTCCAAAAGTTGGTCTGGACAGGTCTGCTGCAGCTAGTGACCCCGAACCGGCTAAATCCCGAGTCCCTCTCGACCAGTTGATGCTAGATGTGAATATCACTCAAGAGCAGTGGGGCATGACACTGAAGATTGTTGGACTCTTAAAAGAGCATTGGAAGACCTCATCGAGGTCCAGACAATAGTGCTTAGGGATGAAGATGACCCTAATATGATGAACAATCCCCTACCTTCTCACATTAGGCCAGTAGTCGGAATGATTTGTGAAGATGAATTAGATCCGGCACTAAAAGCCATTGCCGAGACAGAAGAAAAGCCAAAAAATGGTTGCCAAGCCTGAAAGTTTCCCCCATCAGATAGGAGTCTCGGTAGCCAGTCTTGCTATCCTTTCTGCTTCCGAATTATCTTAGGGTGTCACCTGAATGTTTTACTTTATTGACTTACTTTCCGATGTAAACCCTTCTATCTTTAAACTTCAAAAAAAAAATCAAATGGAATTAATATTTCATTTTCAGGAATGTCTCTTTTCTTAATCTTGTCTTTTTTCTTATTCTACTTTCAGTTCTGTTGAATGCAGATTTCAATAACATGACATGCTTGCAGACTTCTTACCCAGATCCTAAAACGCTGTCAGACTTCAAAATAATGAATCAAGAATCAGAATGCAATGAAGATAAGTTTAAGGAAATAAAATAAAGACTCGGAACATCCAAAGAAAAATTGGTTCAGATTGGAAAGGTCCATACATTACAACAAGATTACTGCCAAAAGAGTATGTTTGTACTTACGGTACATCGAAGAAAATGTCCCTGAAAAACCTATCAACGCAGGTGTAGTGAAAAGGTACTATATTTTATCCTCAATATAGTATTAAATATTCTCCGATCGGGATGACGAAGGCTTTCATTCTCGCTGCCCAAACACCATTACCCCTTTTGCCAACCCTTTGAGTCGGTTACCTTCCTTTGATTACCCTCTTTGGAACCTGAAAGTGTTATTGAAAAAAAAAAAGGAAAAGAAAAAGAAAAAAAAAAGAAAAAAAAAAGAGACAAAAATAAAATGGAATGAAAAAGGGAGAACAAGGAAAGGAAAATAAAGAGAAAAGAAAACAAAACAGAGGGAAAAAAATCAACAAAAACAAAAACAAAAGTTTCCTGAACTATGTTCGACTTGATTCTGAAAGGATACGTAGGCAGCCTCTCTCTGATGTTCAGTCACACCAAAATAAAAATTCAAATTCTCCCAAAAGTGAAATTGGGACAGATGTTTAATGGTTCGGCGGTGGTTTCGAATGAAAGGTTCCAAAGTTGTAATTCAATTCAAATTCTTTTTACCCCAAGTCCTGTTCAAGTCCTTCCGTTCAATCTTTAAAGATGTCCAAAATTGGAGGATACAGTTACTTGGATCTGATACAACTAAATGCGAGAAATAAAATGAGAGAGTCTTATTGGTGAAAACCCACACTGGCACTGTAAGGTGATGGTAAGCAGAGAAATTGAAAATGAGAGAGTCTTATTAGTTAAAACTCGCAAAGAGCACTATAAGGCGACGGTGAGAAGAGAAATGAGAGAGGTTAGCTGGTGAAAACCCGCAAAGGGCACCACTGATCGAAAAAGATGATCATCAGTCACTGACATTGACACAGTCCTGGGCAAGGTTTCTCAGTTTCGAGGCAAAAGTTATGATGAATTTCTTAGAGTCGGACGGTTTACACGGATCAGGCATCCAGTCCAAGAGGCATTTCATGTTCATTGAAGTACGAATGTACTTCAGATAAGTCCTTCTTTCCTTTCCCCGAAAGGGATACCTCTTGTCTAAATTCATTTGGCCATTCCATTGTTTGCTTTTTCTTTCAATCTCTTTCGGTCTAACTCTATTCCAAAACTGAGACAAAGAAAGGATGGCAATACTAATTTACAATGTTCTCATTTGATACGAGCTAATGTGCAAAGAGGCACCCAGCCTCGTCATGGGCATCAAGTCGACCTCGACTGGCCATGGCGGCCGATACTTCGAAATAAAAACTCTTGGAAGGAGAAAATCAAATTGAGGCGCCTATAAAGGCAAATGAAGTTGAATAGGTTGAGTTCCACGTGGCTAATCGTCTCGACAAGGTTTGAAAATCCAAGGTACCCCAAATTCTCTGAAATTAAAGATTGGAAGAAAGAAACCATAAATGAAAGGTCTACGAAGGAGAAATAAAGTTGGAAAAGGTTAGGTCTCACACGACTAGCCATTGCAGCAAAGTTTTAGGAGCCAACCAAAAAAAAGGGCTAGAAGTGAAAGACTTACAAATTCAAAATAAAGTCGAAAAGGTTGAGTCCCACGCGACCAACCATCATGGAAAAATCTAAAAAAGCCAAGAATCTCCAGGGTTAGAAATGAAACCAATCCCCAGCAAGCCAACAAGCAGTGGATATTTTTGTCAAAAGGACGGGCCGAGATCTAGTGACCAAAATAATCAAGGCCACAAAACCAACCACCGTTTCAAACTAACAAATTGTTCTTTGTTTGAAAAACAGGAAACATGTGCAATACAAAAGCAACCTTGCAAGAGGCGGGTGCAACCAAAAAGAAGTTGCACAAGGACTACAAACAGCTTTGCAGCAACAACTCCAAAAAGGGAAGTCTTTTTCAAAATTCTTTCCCACATTTACTCATTCGCTGAAAAATAATCAAAAAAAAAAGAAAGAAGAAATGATGTTGAAACTGATTCAAAACCATGGTAGTATATGGTCTCCAATCCCTAGCTGCGTTTTTCCAACATAGGGTCACCACTCCCTAGTTGATGCCAACATAGAATCTCCACTCCCTAGATGATGCCAACATAACCTGATGCCAACATAGAGCCTCCAATCCCTAGTTGATGCCAACATACGGTCTCCATTCCCTAGTTGGTTCCAACATAACCTGATGCCAAAATAGGGTCTACACTCCCTAGTTTATGCAAATATAGGGTCTCCACTCCCTAGTTGATACCAGTATAACCTGATGCCAACATAGGGTCTCCACTCCCTAGTTGACGCCAACATAGGGTCTCAACTCCCTAGTTGATGCCAGCATAACCTGATGACTTTTCCAAAATAGTGCCCCACTCCCTAGTTGATGCCAGCATAACCTGATGGCTTTCCAACATAAGGTCCCACTCCTTAGGTGATGCCAGCATAACCTGATGACTTTTACAACACAGGGTCTCACTCCCTAGTTGATGCCAACATAACCTGATGGCGTTTCCAACATAGGGTCCCACTCCCTAGTTGATGCCAGCATAACCTGATTATTTTTCCAACATAGGGTCCTACTCCCTAGTTGATGCCAGCATAACCTGATTACTTTTTCAACATAGGGCCCCACTCCCTAGTTGATGCCAGCATAACCTGATGACTTTCCAACATAGGGCTCCACTCCCTAGTTGATTCCTAGCATAACCTGATAACTTTCCAGCATAGGGTCCCACTCCCTAGTTGATGCAAGCATAACCTGATGAGTTTCCAGCATAGGGTCACACTTCCTAGTTGATTCCACCATAACCTGATGACTTTCCAGGATAGGGTCTCACTCCCTAGTTGATGCCAGCATAACCTGATGACTTTCCAACATAGGATCCCACTCCCTAGCTGATGGCAGCATAACCTGATGACTTTCCAACGTAGGATGCCACTCCCTAGTTGATGCCAGCATAACCTGATGATTTTCCAACATAGGGTCTACACTCCCTAGTTGATGCCAGCATAACTTGATGCCAACATACGGTCTCCACTCCCTAGTTGATGCCAATATAGGGTCTACATTCCCTAGTTGATGCCAGCATAACCTGATGATTTTCCAACATAAGGTCTCCACTCCTTAATTGATGCCAGCATATCCTAATGATTTTCCAACATAGGGTCTCCACTCCTAGTTGATGCCATCATAACCTGATGCCAATATTGGGTCTCCACTCCCTAGTTGATCCCTAGTTGATGCCAGCATAACCTAATGCCAACATAGGGTCTCCACTCCCTAGTTGATGCCAACATAGAGTCTCTACTCCCTAATTGATGACTTTCCAACATATGGTCTTCAATCCCTAGTTGATTTTATTTTAGACATAGGGTCTTCACCCCCTAGTCTAAGTTTCCTCTGGGTACATCACTCCCATATTTTTATTGCTTTCAATAATGAAGTAGTATAGAGTTTTGTTGCAAATAACTCATGAATTTTTCCTAGTGAAAACTGAGGCAGAAAAATTTCGTTTGTATGTTTTGTGGCCTTAGAAGGTTATACCTCGAGGCACAGGTTTCGAGATGACCAAAAGAAGATGTCTCGATCCAAAGAAAAGAAAGAAAAGCAAGAAGTTGAATCCAAGTGCAGAAGCGGAGAAAAATATTGATTGTTCAATACATGCCTGAAGCCACAAGATCTTCATGTCCCGCCTTGATCCAAAAAACTGAAGAAGAATGAGCTAGCACCTGTAGTGTGATGATCCAAAAATTCATCCCGTATATATTAGCTAATTCTTCGTTTCGAGGTCGTGAAAACCATCTTCTATCTCACCTCGATTTGCATGCGCAACCCGGGCGTGTAGCCGGGAAGCCTTCATGTGAAAAACTGATAAAAATGATAAGTTTGTATTAGAAATTTTAATAAAGTTGACTTTAGTCAACATTTTTGGTAAACGGACCCCGGACCCATGATTTGACGGTCCCGGAGGGTCCATAGGAAAATATGGGACTTGGGCGTATGCCCGGAATCGAATTCCGAGGTCCCAAGTCCGAGAAATGAATTCTAAAAGAAAATTATTTTTCTGAAAAATATAAAGGTCTTTTAAAATGAAATTTGAGGTGAAACCTGTGATATCAGGCACATGGTTCCAGAGCCCGGTAAAGGTTCGATAGGACTTATATGTGCTATCTGTGAAATTTGGTAAGAAACGGACTTGGTTTGACGTGATTCGGACCTTAAATGAAAATTTTAAAGTTCAAAAAGTTTTTAGAAGTTTTATGGATTTGGAGGTTTAATCCGATGTTTATGATTTTATTTTGGTCTTTTGATTACTCGAAGAATTCTGTAGGATGTTTTTGAGGTTGTGTGTACATTTAGTTTTGAGTTCCAGGGGCCTCGGATGTGTTTCGGTTAGGTTTCGGGTCCATTTTGCTCATTTTTCCACTGTTGAGAACTGTCATTTTTCCTTCACTTCAATCGCACAGCTACATTCGCGATCGCGGAAGCCCATATTTTCCTTCTTCGCGTTCGCCTCCATTGGCACGTGTTCGCACAGTGATTTCCACGTTTGAGCATCAGATTACTCCCTTCTACGCGATTGCATTCCATGATTCGCAATTGCGTAATGTGAATATTAGGCCACCAGATAATTCCTCTTATGCGATCGCATATGTACCTTCTCGATCGCATAAGTCATTTTGACTAGTGATATTTTTTCCTCTACGCGATCGCAAATAATTTCACGAGATTGCGATGCTTTAAACACCTGGGCAGAATATAAGTTTCCAAAATCGGGGGTTTCACCATTTTAAACATATTTTGACTTCTAGAACTCGGTTTTGGGAAATTCCTTAAGGGTTTTTCACACAAATTGTGGGTTTTGAAAGAAAACTTCAAAAATGAAAATTCATGATTTGAACGACCAAATGTTATCGGAATTGGATAAATTTAGTGTGGGTGAACTCGTATCGGAATGGGTAATCGGTTTTTATAAAATTTGTCGGGTTCCGAGGTGCGGGCGGGTCGATTTTTATAAATTTACAAAGATTGAAACTTTATTATTCAGAATTGTTCCTTATACGCTTTATATGTATTTTGAAGTTGTTTTAGTTGATTTTGAGCCGTCCGAAGGCCTTCCCGCATGAGAAGTTTATTTTTGAGTATCGAGTTGTCGTCTTTGAGGTAAGTATCTTGCCTAACCTTGTGTGGGGGAACTACCTCTTAGGATTGAGTCTTCTATGTTGATTGTAGTCCGTGTACGCGATGTGACGAGTGTGTACTCGGACTTATTTGCAAATAGATTGCCCTTTAAGGATTTTTAGGTCCTTATGTTCCCCGCGTATGAATTGAAATTGTTATATTTGAATTCCTGATTTCTAGTTCCATCTATCCCTGCTCAAATTAAAAGTACTTGCCTAGCATTCCTTGTTTCTTATATGATCTTAATTGACTTAAATGATGACTTTGTTCTTCCTACTGTTATACTATATCTTTCTTCATACGCTGCCTATGTGACCAAAACTAGTATAATCTCGCCCTATAAGTGTCTAACAAGTAATATCTAGATGTTGGTCAAGCCTGCATGTGAGTCGTACATTGTTATTTAAATGATTTTCCTCTTAAGTACTACTTAGGTTTAATTGATGACCGACCATGTTGATGGTATTCTTTGATGCTGCCTATTTACTGAGAATTTGTTCAAACTATTCGGTGAAGCTAATTGTCTAAGTGAGATTGGTAATAGCTGATTCCCTTGCCGGGATGATTTGGTTTCTTGGTTGCGAACTTGAATATATTGAATCGTTGCTATATTTGTCTTGTTTTCCCCTCGTTATGCTGTTTTATCTTGTGCTTGGCATTCCTTTCAGTGGTTACTTCTTATGTGTGAGTTTTTACCATTTTTGTGATTTAAGTCTTTGTATTGATTTGCTCATCGCACTTTGCATTCGGTCTTGTCTGCTTTTGCGCCGGTTATGGCAATATATGTTATTTTTGTCGCATTCTAGTTGCTTTTCCTCAGTGGATGCATTGCATATTTAAATTGGGACAACGGACCGAGATCCGGGAGCTTTCCCCCTATACTGCACTGCATATTTAAATTGGGACTCCGGACAGAGATCCGGGAGCTTTCACTCTGTACTGCATTGCATATTTAAATTGGGACTACGGACAGAGATTCGGGAACTTTCCCCCTGTACTGCATCGCATATATAAATTGGGACTACGGATAGAGATCCGGGAGCTTTCCCCCTGTACTGAATCGCATATTTAAATTGGGAGTATGGACGAGATTTCGGGAGCTTTCCCCCTATACTACATTGCATGACAAATTCTGAGTTGCGGACTGAGCTCTGGTGGTTTTATCACTGAGGAGATTTGGATTGAAAGATATATATATATATATATATATATATATAAAAGTATAGCTGAAAAGCAATTATCCCCAGGAAAAGTTATG
>ML303472.1:0-21239 GCA_005239505.1 Nicotiana paniculata | reverse complement strand
AGAATTTGAGTTAAGAGACTAATCCAAAAAAAAGAAAGTGACCAATCTTTCTGTGGAGGCGGCGAAGGGATGGTAAGGCTTTGAAGCCAAGCAAGCAGCTATTAGAAAGAAGTTGAAGCTATAACAGCAGAAGGGGAGAAAAGAAATGACCTAGAAGGTATCCTATTTTGAACACAAATGGTATCAAACCTCAATTTGTTCTTTTGAATACTACTTATAGATAGTCTTCAGAAGAAGGTTTGGTTGCATACCTGCTATAAGGGGGGTGCCCCACTAAATCTATCTCCAACTAATTTCATTTTAGTTTCATTGCGGGCCAGAGCTCCTTTTGATTATTTTTTATCTCAGTCCAGGCCAGTAGCTGCTCCTGGCTTTCAGACAGCTAGAGCACCGACAGATAGAGCGGAGAGTCCATAAGGAGAAGATCCAAGACTTGTCGTAGATAAGAGTTGTATACGATAAGTTTGAGTCTTATATCTTATTTGCGAGAATTTCTTCTCTTCGGTCTTGTCTCCTCACTAAGTGGCTGCACACACCTGTCTTACAGATAGAGTCAAGCACGAGACGGGTATTTACTTGTTCTTTTTAGCATGTGCTAGCTAAAGGGTATCTGCGGTTGAATTCGTTGTTTTGCTGGTCGGCTGAGGAAAAGGCAAATGGTATTTGGAGGAATAGACAAGGCATGATTTTCGTCTTGATGAAGTGTAGAACGGGGTTGTCTTTCCATTGAGCCGGGGAGACAATCCAAATCATAGTCAGTGTCCATTATTTGATTGAGCACGACGTGTTCTGCTAGTCGCGTTAAACCATCCAAAGGAGTACCGTCAGCCCCCAAAAGTTCTTTCCTTCTCGCGCGAAAGAAAAAAGATGTTTAGCTTTTTTGTGCCTCTCCCGCCGTTCTCCAGGAAACTAGCAGCTCGCAGCTGTTCAGCCGCTTCTCTAGGAGATAGGAGATATGCCGCTGACTGGGTTCAGGACACAACCATCGTCCGAACCGTTTGCTACCAAGTCCATGGGTTGGAACCCATAACAAACAGAAAAAGCACTTCTGCCGGTCGACGAATGCGTGTGGAGGTTGTAGCAGTGTTGAATGAACGGCTGATTTGGAACCAGACCGGATAACTTTAAAGGTGGTCCCGATGTTAGATTCTAAAGAACCGACGGTTCTATTGGTGACCCATTCAAAAGAAGCTGGCCGCTTTGACTTTGATTAGCCAATCGAGTGCGGAGAGTGCTGTGCTCCTTTTCATTTGTTCCCGTTAACGACCACAAATCCCAACACTGCTCCTGCTCGCTACTTGCCCTTTTTTACTACTTTGACTAGCGCCCGGCAAAGGAATGATTTTTTCCCAAAGCCGACTTCCTTTATCGAGCGGCTCTCTCTGTTGACGATAAAAGCGATGGTCCGGGCTGTCTGAAATAAGCGGTAATTTTTCTTAGTCCTAATCCTAATAAATACCACGTGAAGCGCGTGATTACCCAGATTCCTAATGCNTCATTCCGTCCGTTCTGCTAGCTGGTGTCGCCTTCTCTCTTACTTATCTATTCCCATCCATCTTTACCTCTCCTACTCCACTACTTCCCTCCTTCAAGGCGTGATTAATGCGCCTTAAACCTCTCTCTTGAAAAAGAGCATTTTTTAGTGGAGCCTTAGCACGTGAACCCATAGGAACAGTTGCAAAAAAGCTGATGAATTATCATCACATCAGTAGGCGCAGAAAGCAAATCTGAAAGCAAATCTTGGTATTGACTTATTGAAAATCTCTTTGAGATTGCTTAGACANCCCCCCCTTGTGGTATTCATCCGGATTTCTCTGTCCCAAGCCGGTCTGTTCACAAATCTCGGATGTTACTTTTTTGCACGAATCCGATCTTTTCGGGGTTGAAGGCGTTCTCGAGTGATTTCCCATGATCCACCTATGAGATTGTTTGCACCGGATTTGGATTCAAGAAGATCGGCCATAGAATAAGTTATTAAGATAACCCTGGCCACTATGAACTTTGAATAGGTCAAGCAAGTCTGCTGGAAACAACAGGTATAGAGGGGATAGTTTACTATAGCACTTTCTTCACGGGTGCCTTGTCTTTTCACAAGTATGGATGATTTATACTTGTCCATAAGCATAACAATTGGATCCTAAGTTGTTTCAATTTGTTCAAGGCTTTGGGAGGTACTTTCGTTCTACTTTACTATAGCAGTTTTAGATCTGTCAGTCGCTCTCTTGCAAGTGCTCGTCTAGCTCCCTCTCCTTGATCTCTTCTTTTTGTTTGTAGTCGGATTTGGCCTTTTAGCCATCCCTTCGATCAAATAGATCTTCCTATCCTACGAGGACTTGCTTGACCTATTGAAATGCCAGTATAGACTTCTAACACATGGTCGGCTAGATAAAGGTCAGCTTCGGTTCTAGGCAAAGATCCGCCAGTAGCAGAGAGAAAGGCGCAGATCTTTTCATCCTCCGCCAACAAGCAGAGCCGACACCGAGCTACTTCGTACCTTTTTCATTCAAACGGGAATGACTCCAATCTCAGTCCCAGTGTGGCTTAGACTAGTAGAAGGCGTAAGGATGCTAGACCGCTGCTCAATACTGGATAATCCACGTTCATCGGTCTGCAGATTCCACTTACGGTTACAGTGCCTCTATCGAAGCAGAACAAGTCTAATACTCCAGCCCTGGTTTTCGGGGATGTAATTTTGATCTAAACCCGGAAACCCATATCTTTATATACGAAATTACTTCATCCTTTTTTTTCCTTCCCATTTCTTCTTTTATGATCTGATCTACGTGAAATGCTTACCTATAAGTGCGGAGAAGGTACCCAGGGGACCAAACAAAAGGGCACTGAAAGGTCTTCAATTAAAGCTTCGCCAGTACTTGAAAGACCTACTTGACNTTATGATCTTATCTACTTGAAATGCTTACCTGTAAGTGCGGAGAAGGTACCCAGGGGACCAAACGAAAGGGCACTGAAAGGTCTTCAATTAAAGCTTCGCCAGTACTTGAAAGACTCGAAAGACCTACTTGATGAGTTTCCTTATGAGTGAGTTCGTAGGTGCCTTTAAGTCGAGTGTAGCGAAGGGATTCTCCTAAGAGAAGCTTTAGCCCTTGAACCTGAAACGACTTTTATGAGCTGTCTCAGTAGTGACCGAACACCAACACATTGAAAGAAGTCTGTGAAAAGGCTGAGAAATAAAATATGAAGAGGGGCAGCTAGACCGAGTGGGGGTTCAAATCTATCTCTTCGAAAGGGTTGAACACCGTGAAGTCCACCCTTTTAGACTAGAGGAAATTTTTAAGAAACTTTGTGATGAATTAACGGATGGCGGGACAATGAGTGATGAACCTGTAGAAGTGGTAGCTATGGGTAAGAAGAGTCGTCGTCCCGATCGGATGCCTATTGAACTATTCCTTATAACATTGGATTCTAACAAGTCTAAGAGCAGCAGATACGGATAGAAGACCAAGAGCGCTTATGTATCATCTCCTGTCGAAAAGCGAAAAAACCCCATCTTTTATACGAGACCTAACTCTTTCCTCCCTTTACTAAAAATTCTTCTATTAGTATTAGTGAAAGCTCAATCCCAACTCTCTCATAGCTTGGAAGATCAAGAAAAGTGAGAACGGGAACTCCTAGAGCTTCTGGAGCGCGTAACCTGGCTCTTACCTCCTTCTACCGTCGCCCGCCTCTGATCAGCATTCCAATAATCCGAAGCACACATCAGATACGCAGAGCAGTAATTGTCATATCCATTCTCTCTCCACAATGGAAAGCTTCTGGTTCACACCTAGATCTGGCCGGAGAATAGAAAAAGAAAGATCTCAAGGCTCTGGGAATATACCACTCCCGATACTCTTCCTCCGTCACCTCTATCTCTAAATCAACTGCAAAAATATTCAAAATCAGTTTCAAGAATGACCTGCTTGTAACCCAAATCCCATGCCAACATAAGGCCACGGTAGATGGCCCAGAATTCAGCCACATTCTTGGTTGTACAATCCAAATTCTCAAAGAAAGCAGACACCCATCCGCATTCATACAAAAAAGACTGTAAGGGGAAACCATCTAACAAAAATATTGGTATATTCTCGCTCATCCACGGGTTTTTCCCAAGCCAAAACCTACTCCTAACAAGTTGTTGGATCAAAGTAGTACATTATACATCTCCCGCCATCAGTGGAGGGGGTTCGATTCCCGTTATATGCGATGTGGCAAAAAAGACTAATTCACCGAGATATGCCTGCATGTCGAGAGTTCGCTCCCTCTCTTTCCCTATATTTTCTATCGATCGAACCATCTCGAAAGCACTAGGATCCGGATATGTCTTATTGATGTGAATTCGGCGGGTCGTCCCCCTTTCCTACGGGTTCCCCCACCGACCCACTGACACACCAACCACGGCCCTTCTCTTTCTCCGATCATAAAGCCCCCTGATCCCTTTATTTGTCTTTCATCCCCCCTGAATAAGTAAGACCCCGCTCTTTCTAATTCAAAGAAAAGAGGGGCGAAGGCCTATGCTACAGTAAGAAAAAAAGTACGTTGAGGTTACGAAGTCACTTAGTCGAACTAGAAAACAACTCTTTTTCGTATTTTTTTTACTCTCCTTCCTCAAGTGGAGAAATGGATTCGTCCAGTTCTACTATTACTATAATTATAGGATCATCCCATACAAATTCACTTCCAGTTAGGCAGGATAATCCGGCACCCCCCCTTCTCTCCAATTCTCATTTTCTTTGGGGTCGTCAGTTCCCAGAGCTTGAGGATCTGGAGATAGACCTCTATGCTCGAATCCGTCTCTTAGAAGCACTATTGGTATTTTCCATTGCCAATATCCTATTTATCATTAATGACTCCAAGGCTATATTGTGAGTCGGGGGCAGCACCTATTCAGGAGCTAGGGAATCGGCTTGCAAGGAAAATCTTGATTGAAAGTCCATATCTTTCTATTTTCCTCTATCTCCGGCTAGAAAAGAATGTATGCGTCAAACTTTGATGTCTCAACTGGAATACCTCACTGCACCGGTACCGGTTATGAGCCTGCTGGAGGAAGTGAATCAATCATAAGAGGATGTTAAAAAAGGTCTGTTGCTTGCCCGAGTAGGGGAAGGGATTGACCTAAGGCAAGGTTTACTTATCCCACTCTAGTGCTGGTAGGAAGCCTCCTTTCGAGTAGTATCATAGGTCAGACCGATTCCAACCATTCTTGCTAAGGCTCCCAGGTACCTATAATTATGACCCGTTTTCCAGAACCAAGGGGTCTTTCTGTAGAAACTTCCACGAACAATCGTCATTTTTTATGGTTTTTCCGCTTCTCACAGCTGCTCTTTCCACACCTCCGAATATCTAGTGCCAAATTGTCACCCTTTTACTTATTTCTTTGATAATAAAGTTGGCTATCTTTGTGACATCGATTGTACAAGTTCGTGAAGAGGGCTGGACGAGTGGAATGAGGGAAAGCGACTCGATCGACAAAAAAGAAGAGTAGCCTCCCTAGAACCTGGCAAAGTCATTATCAATGAATTCCCGAGCAATTCTCAACCAAGTCTTGGAAGTTAGGGTTTTGCAATCATTCCAATCCCTCTAGTCTTGGCAGTTTCGTTAAGCCATTCTGCTATCATTCTAGTTGTTAGTGAAGTGACTACCTGATGCTCGATCGTGTAACTGGCACCGCAACCAATGAATGTCCTCAACTCGGAGAAAGGGAATAAGAATGATTATATGCATGTAAAAAAAACCTTGGGTCATTGGTCTAAGCCACTATGTTCTGGTCGCAACTGATTCGATAAGCTACGTGAGCAAATAAACGTATTCCTGAGCTTAACGCTCGAAAACAATAAGGGATTAGCTCAAGGAGTACTAAAAAGGTGCTAATGGAAGTGGGACTCCTACAGGTAATAAGAAGCTTAAAAAATGAAGCCCATTTTTTTGAAATCCCACTATAGTAATGCCAATAAAAATAGAAAATGAGAGACCCAAATTAATGATAAAATGACTTGTAACTGTGAAGCTATAAGGTATCATACCCTGGGGATTACAAAATAACGAAAAAGTAAAAGTGACCGAGATGCGAGGGGAAAACTTTTGTTTAACATTTCCGGAAAGACCACTTATTTGTTCGTTTATCGGGTTCAGCACGAAATCATAAATAAGCTCTGCCAAGGATTGCCAAGCATTTGGTACTGAGTTTCCTCCTCCCTTTTTAGTAACAAACTAAACCAAAAGTAGGACCAAACTGAGAGTTAGTAGCATAAACAAAGATGGATTTGTGAATGAGAAATATAAGTTTCCTATTTTCATAGGAATCAATGGGATTATTTCCAATTGTTCAAGTGGGCTGGAGATGATCTGCGCTAGATCCAGTGTAAAAAAAGTGAATTTATCCAGTTGAAGCATTCTTCATTGATTGAGACAAAACGATTCCCTCAATACAACTTAACTCCGTCAAGCATGTACGAGTAATGAAGAAGTATAGAGCACTTTGGTTGGTTGTTGACCAACGGAAAGCATGGGAGAAAGATGCACAAACGAAAAAGGGCAAAAAAAAGGACGAAGTAATTTCGTATATAAAGATATGGGTTTCCGGGTTTAGATCGAAATTACATCCCCCAAAACCTATACTCGTTCGTGTTTCACTTGTGCGTTTACGACATCCATTGCTTCTGACTATGTCGATGAAATGGGACCGCGAAGACAACCCACCACTAGATCTTGCTTTGCTCTCGCTCCGCTCGCTCCCACCTGTCTTCTTCCCACTATAGTGAAAGATCTTTCACTTCACCATAGCAGGAACCTCGTTAACCTTCTCGGTCAGTTAGTCTAACCACAGGGATCCCCTACTACTTACCCACCCACCGTAAACTCTTACTAACAGACTTGGAATACGAATGAGATCAAAAAGGCGATCATTGGGGCAAATGATGCAATAGCTTCGGTTAGAGCAAATCCCATAATCGCATAACCAAATAATTGTTTTGCCAATGATGGATTTTGTGCCACGGAATGAATCGAGGAACTACAGACGTTTCCAATACCGATAGCAGATCCCGCTGAACCAATTGTAGCAGCTCCTGCACCCATTGATTTTGCACCTTCTAACATCTCGAGTTTAGAATTCTCCTCACGCTTTTTCCATCACGATTTTCTCTTCGAGAACACTCGCCTCGTCGATTCTTCCCCTCGTTCTTTTTATCTTGGACATTGAGATGTTCATGCAAAGCATAGGCGTCACAAGTGGTACAATGAACACCAACCCAATCGTGAGAAAGAAATTCTTGCAACTACGAAAACTACAACAACCTCCGTGAACAGACGCTTTGTCAGTTCATTTTTTATATAACTTCAATTCAATAATTAAGAAAAAAGGTTAAAAAGGCTGAAGAAGCACCATTGGTGATTAAATCTAAGTATATGCCTTGGAGGCATTCAATGGAAAAATAATATTCATCCATCAGGGAAAAAAGGGACAATGAAATAACTTCGTCCAAAAAATACAAATCCCACCCTTGAAATTCGGGAAATGGTTGGACTATAGCTATTATTTGTTCACATATATTATCAAAAATATCGTCGAATGGATCTTTAATCTGCTCAAAACTCGGTAGCACGGGAAAATTTGCTTGGGTGAAGCCAAGCCTACTTGTGAAGAGAAGAGTCGTCGGGCTATTGCAGAGTGAAGGAAGGTTTCTTGTCTTGGCCTAGGCCTACTTATGTCAACACCCATAAAGTGTGGAGTATCGTATATACTGTGATTATTGTATATATTTATTTATTTTGATGCATCATCACATGGCCGTCGTGTAACTCCTCGAGAATCATGTCATTTGCCTGTCACGTGTTGCCACCAGAGTCATAAATACTCGAAGTAAGCTCCTGGATCGTCCCTATCTCTAAAGGGGCTTACGAATGAGCGGAGTGCTTACGGCTGTGGTAGCTGCGAGCCTCTTGGGTCTTGATCTCTCATCTTCTTTCCTCTACCTTCCTCTTGTAATTGACCCTTTCTTTTCTGCTACGCCTATCCATCCGTCAGATTGACATCCAGTCAGGTGAGCGATAGCGGCTCCTGTTTACTAATAGATTTGCCGCTGCTAGTATAAGAAAAAAAGCACATAAGGATCCAGAATATTAAAATATACTGATCACTGATCCGGATCATATAAAGCCCGGTATTCTCAGAAAGGATAGTCGTGATGTCCCTTCATGGCCGGCCTTTTCAGTGTGGAGCCGAAGGCGAGGGTTTCCAGCAGGTCCCCTTCTCTGGCTTTTCCTTTAAGTGACAAGGGGGGTGAGGTAAGGAGTAGTATAAGAGTGGTTAGGTCATCGATAAGCCTCTCCTTATTCATTCTATAGGGCGGGGCTGCGGACCAACAATCCAGCAAAAGGGCTGAAAAGATCCTTTATTAAACCTTCTCCTTTTAATAATAAGAAGGTAAGCATCAAAGCCGAGAAAACCCAACCTACACAAAGACCTCTTTTCAGCCCCTACTCCTAACAAGTGAAAGTTGCTGGACTTGTTCAGAACTATTGGAATGATTCAGTTACCATTCGATTCTACCGGGAGATCTAGGAGGTGGCCTACCTGAAAGACTGACTGTTGACTTTGATCATTCGTTAGTACTAAGACTTGAATCAGTATCTCAAATAGGGCGATATCAGGCCTTCTGTGCGATATCGATCTTTTGTATATGGTAAGTGGACTGCCTTTCCCGTTTACTATATCAAATAGGGAAATGAAAAGGGGTCGACCTTAAGGTCTAGCTTAGATAGCTTAGACTAAAGAGTTGTAGCTTTGAAAGAATTGACCTCGAGCATGTCCTACTCATTCTCCTTTTCCCATTCCTGACCCTGAGTGTGGAGGGGTAAGCCTTGAGCCAGGTCTTGATTGTTTATTCAATTTTTTCAGTTTAAGTACTAGAATGGGAGTTACGGATATTCATTCCTAAACTATGTCACCGATTGGTGACCTGATCCCGCTAAGCAAGAACTGTGGAGAAAGTCAAGAACTGTCGGTTACCTTTTGAATCAAAGTAGCGACAAGAGTATTACGACTACAGGGGGAGAAGCAAAGCTTCGTAGACAGCTTCGCTTCCTCCTCGCTTCTTTCCTGGCGACTAGCTTCTCAGGTGGGCGGCTTGGTAAGCAAGCTATCTCAGCATCGGTAAAATCCCTATAAATAATAGGCCGGAATGGTGGGGAAGGAGGCCCTCCATACTTCAATGGAAAGGGGGGAATCACCGTTTCACAGCCGCTCCTCTAAAACTACCTTTCACCCAACATGATCACGAACGAAGACAGAGAATTGCGTAGATAGGAGGACGAAATGAACCACTTGTCCTTATTGGAACGATTGAAGAAAGAAAGAGAATGGTGGCTCTGGGACATCGTCAGAGAACAATGCCGTGGACAGGGTGAGAACCTTCCGTTGGTTACGCCCTTGTTGTGTCGGTTCTTCCATATTTAGATATGGAGATCCAAGTTATACAATTTATTCTAGGATAGTATTTCTTTTTCTGATGGTTCCTGACGTACTGGAGTTATAACATTTGAATTTCTCTTACATTCTACGTTCGCTTTCACACTAAAGCTTGAAAGGAAAAGTCAATTAAGAGAAATTCATAGCTATCTCCCGCAGGCTATTCTTTAGATCGTTCCACACGTTTAAGTGAAAAATAGAGAGCTACTGGACACTACAGGGACTGTAAGCGATCTAACAGAACTAGCTTGTTGAACGGAACTCAGACTCGGACTAGAGATATCAAATGACCTAGGGGACTGGACCTCTAGATGTAGCACTGGATGTAAGAAAAAACTCGATTGCCAAAGCAACACTTAACACTCCAATTATTAGAAATAAACTAGTAAGAGACTCAAATGTAACCTAAAACTAAAATGGGACCCCTAGAAGGGGCAACTTCCACTCTTTTTGTCACTTTTTCCATTCTCGTTTACTTTACGAAGCGAGGGAGATCAAAAGGGAAGTTAAAGCAGTACATCTGGTGTGACGTCGTCCTTATGGACGTATTACATATCCTACTCGGAAGACTTTGGTAATACGAGTAGGGTTCTACCTGCGTAGAGAGAACACCGCTTTACTTTTAACGGGAAAGGCGATTATTTCCATCAGAAGACTTTGGTTGGCTAAGGAGAAAAGATGTTTGTTGGCATACCATTTCTGGACGTGGGAAAGAGTCTATAGAATGCTATGCCTTGATAGCAACAAATCCAACTAGCAGAGCTGATTCGGGGATCGGTGGGATGCCGTAGCTTTAAGAGATAAGGGCGGAGGCAATCGGAAAGGCTTTTTAGAAACGAGGCCCCCTGCCTCCTATGTTGTAAAAGGGAAGTGCAGATCTTTATCTTTCTGCGACACTCTTCCGACTTGATGCCGCCCCTGAATCCACAAGTACCGACTTGATTACCCCCTAAGATAAGGGGAGGATATAGAAGCAGATTTAGTTGCAGGTAGGAGCGAGTCTACCCTTCAAAGCGGCTTCTCTCTTATCCCGATTTTCAAATGAGGAGATCCGACGTCAAGTGCAGGAATTGCTGTCAAAGGGGCGGGAGAGTCTCAGTCCGTGTTCAACGCCTGCTTGACTAGCTCAAAAGGAAGCAGCTAGAGTGTGTAGATGGGATAGAGTCCATTACCTATCTTTCTTTGTTTGAATGAGACTATTTGATGTCCTTTCATCTCAAACTGAATTGAACGTAATAAGAGTGAAAAATTAGAAAATTTCGTACGAAAAGGAGGCTATGTAGTATGGCCCCTATCCCTTCTTTTTACGCCACTTGCTCTGCTCCTTATCCCTTTGGGGCTAGACCTCATCTCAGATCATCCTTGGATGCTAGCGATCCTTTCACCGAAGAACTCTTCAAAGAGGACACTGGCTTTCTATCTTTGAAGGGTTTACCCACAGACCAGAGGGTTAAGGCTCTCACATTCTTTTTAAATCAAAGAAAGAAGAGCCCTTCGATTCGGGCCCTTTCCCACCTCCTTAGTATGAATTTTTTTATCCTTTTTTCTTTGTTGCGTACTTAACCTGAACCCTGTCTATGAGTATAGCAATCCTTTGAATCTTTCCTAATCCGCTTTCTCTTTTTCTTATGCCTTGGGAACCCAGTCTTTAGGAGAAGCAGCTGCTAACTCGTGACAATGGATGCATGCTTATGTCAAACTATCCTCAATCTATTTCCCCTAAAGCTAGGATTTTTTTCTTTCCTTCTCCTTCGACCCAAGCAAAAGGATTTCTATTCAGTTTATCAACTTTACCGCGCATGGAAGCACTAAAGCTAAAGCAAATGCACCTAAATAATGGCTACTGGCTAGTGATCCTGCAAGACCCTAGACTCGCTCTGAGTCCCTCCCTCTGATTCCCTGACTCTCAGTCTCAATCAAGTAAGAAAGGGAACCCTTTTAGCTACGGCAATGGGTATAGACATCTTCCCTCCGCTGCTTACCCAATGGACCACTTAGAATAGACCGAATCGAAGCCGGTAAGCATTCTGTAATCATTCCAAGTTTTCCAGGCTGCCCATTCTCTTTGTATGAAAAGTAGGAGTAGGAAATGTCGTAGGTTAAGTCGTCCAGTACTACATCCGTAAGCCTTCCATGTATTGCATTCGTTCGTCGGGGAATCCCTATGTTCACTCCCATCAGGGGAATTTGCCTTAATTTCTATTCTATTACGTACAAGTGGGCCAGCCAGTCCATCTAGTAACTGATTCTGTATTCAAGGTAGGCTATTTCGTCCTAGCTTTCCAATTTATCTGTCCTAACAGTGTTCGAAGCCTAACATCCTTGCAAGCTTTGGATTCTTTCCTATCTCTGATCGGGAAAGATGTTACCAAGCAAGTGAAGCTGAAGTGAAATTGTACTCGCCTCTTCTCCTTCATGTCCTCTTGTACTTCCGTTCTTCTTATTCTCGTATCCGGAACCAGAACAAGCTCTTCTTTAGCAGCCTCGCTTTGTTAGCTTCTTGTTAGCAGTACTAGTTTGTAGTCTTTATTGACCTGGAACACAAGCTTCACCAGCAAAGCCAACCCGATCTGACCTTCAAAAATCTCTTCTCATACTCCTCGTTCGTCGTTCCAGGCGTACTCCAGTTAGCTCTTCTCTTACAGAGCCTTGTCTGTTCGATTGCTTTCCTAGTCTTCTTCCTGCTTCATTAGATAAAGCGTCTTCAACGAATGAAGAGTAATTTTGCCGTTGACTTCATATCTTCCCTGTCGATTTTCCTTTTCCACGGGATCACCATTCTCCTAGAGCTCGAGCATGAAACTTGATTACACAGATTCGGTTCGATCGCCGGAATGAAGCCACGACCACCTCTTGACGTAAGGCACGACGTAGTGGAGGAGCACTTTTAAGACGTACCCTACAGCATCTAGTCTTTAGAAAAGTTTTTATTTTATTGGAGACGACGGATGAGGTGCAAAACGACAGATGGCATTACCAAGAACCAGATATGGTGCGACTGAATCTCGGCACGGAGGAGGCGTCAAAGATGATCGAAATCGGGATTTTTCTATTTATTTAACACCTTTTCTCATTGAGTATTAAATTCTTAGTGTACCATAGGCGGTAATCTGGATTTAATTGATTCCCTTCTTATAGTTAAAGATTTCAGTCTGGAAACAAAAACATCACTAAGGTGTTTTCGTTCGGATATAAACATGGCCTCCTTATTAAACCCTTATTCAATATTTTATTTTGCATACAAACCAGAGGTGCGAAGCGAAGGTGGGGTCCAGCTGCAGGAAAGACCAATCGCAGAGACAAATTCAAAGAGATTCCCAAAAATAATGGTCAGTCGGGATTTACACTTTAATGATATATTCATTAATACCTAAAGTTGGGTTCCTGGTCACCTGATACTAACACACAACGATTAGTCTCTCGCATCTAAATCCTTACAATGGATTAGTCAGCATCTTAGCTGATCTTTTGTAGCAATGGCCTTATTCTCAAAGCTAGTTGGGAATCGATATGAAATCGAACGGGCATTCAAGCTTGCCTAATGCCCGTTCTTAAGAAATGGTGCTCTATCAGAAACAAGATTCAGTCGCTACGGCACCCCTCAATCAATATCAAGTTCTAAGTGCTTATTCTATTGATAGAAAAAGGGCACTCCTACCTTTTCCCTTAGAAAGGCACACTTTTTTGGATTCTTATGTTTAATCCAGGAGCATACAATTTCCAACTGTAAACAATCACATGAATTGTTCAACCCATCTGAATGAGATTCTCAATCGCTACAGATTTGATAATAGAGTTGGATATCTTCACTTTAACATAACTAATAATTCTATATAAAAAGTTTAAAATTTTCAAACAATTTTGATCGATATTCAACCAAGGGCCCCGTTAAGTAAGATGGGAGCCAATACAAATCTAACAAGCGGGAACCCTGATCTAGACACAGTAGGATCAATTGAGTTAGAATATCTAATGTGCGTACAAGCATCTTTTTCCTTTTATTTTTGAATTTGGCACTATTTAAATAAAAAAGAACCTACAATAAGGTTTTCTTCCTTAAAGACTAACCCGTCCAAGACTCACCAATAAGGTAACTCCACCCTGTGTTTTTTGGATCAAATCCGGTGACAATTCTCCACTCATGTCCTTCCAGAGCTGGGTAAGTGATCTTCAAGGGCATATCCCCGATCCATTCTTCCCAGCGCTCTTCAATCAGATCCATAACTGATGTTGCTTGTGCAGGAGTAACTAGAGAACTGAAAATTGCAATAAAGTTGTCAACTAAGAAAGACCGCGAGCCGAGCTGATATTAACCAAAAATATACCCTCCTCAAAAGGGCCTGAAATCAAAGACCCAATCAGGGATAGAGTTGAGAATGAGATTAAAATTGGATTCGGCGGCTCCGGTGTGGGGATAGATATAAAGCATCAATAGTCGTGATCTTAGAACCGCCATCCTGCTCGAACTAATAAGTCAAGTTCGATCAGAAAAATCCCGAAAAATCCATCAATAAATGACGAACTCCATTATAAAGATGTACTTATTTCTTAGAAACAAGATATTAAAGTCATTTTCCTCCTTTTTCCCAAGAAGTCGACAGCGCTACACCATTGGGATACTTCGAATAAACTTGGGTACATAGCAGTCCTTCGTGAGTACGGCACGCACCTTTTTGTTTGTCGGAGCCGTTTGTTTGGGTGGGGCGTACTAAACCCACTACGTACCACACCACCGGGTGGCTCGCCTGAATGCCGAGTCTTTCTCTGCCGTCAACTCGACGTCGTCTTCACCTGCAAGATAAGGCCAAAAACTTGACTTTACTAAACAAGCGAGAAAGGCCCTTTCTATCTAGAAATAGAAAGTGCTTCGAAAGGCGTCGGCTACCTTCTTACTGACAGCACAGCTAGGTGATGGCACTCAATTAGTAGCGCTGGTACGTCACTCGGCTCCTCGGCTCACTTCGGTTGCAAGGACTTTCTCCTTAGGCGCATGTCTCAGCGCACCTTGGACCTAAGGAGTGGACTGTCACTGAATTCCATCAAAATCCAATGAGCAACCCGCCGAGGTTACAACAATCATTTTAGACTAAGAAGAGCCTTGGGTTCCAGTCCCTTGGACAGACCGTCCAGAGTCCATACCGATGTTGCACATCATTAGACAGCAGCAAAACATACAACTCGAGGTTAATCAAAGTGAAGTTGGTACGCTCCATAGCTCGGAAGGGTATGACCCTCTCAGCCATCGGGATTTCTCCCGTGACGTCCAATAAGAGCACCTGCTTTCCTAACCTTTTTCGATAAGCCTTTGGCTTCTGAACCTCTGAAACTGGACTTACGTAAGATACCAAGCTCCTTTTCCCCCTTCATCACTCTCTATCTCCGGCCCTTGCCATTTATTTTTCGATATTGGGTTGGTGTTCAGTCTACTTCTAAATAAGTACTCCGCTTTGTTTAGTCTCTTTCTTCATGCAAGTCTACTAGTTAATCGAGAAAGCACCGCCCAAAGGGCCTCATAGAGGCGGTCACCGGTAGGCTCATCTCAAAGCTGAAATGAACAAAGTAAAGTTCTTGCATTTTTCAACCATAAGGTTGGCTTTTCACTAGAAGCTCAGCCTAGAGTTGATCGACCAATTCCCCCGAGCTTAGGGGTCAATTACGAGGGAGTCAGAAACTATTCTTTCAGAGTAGTTATGGTTTGAGATGAGAAAGGAGCACCGGCCGAACGCAATGAATGAATAAGAAATTTACAGCAGAGGGAATCAATGATTCTTATTCGACCGAGTTCTAGCTAGAAAGATGTAGATTACACACTAGAGGTTGGTAAGAACTGAGGTCTTCTTCATGTCTTGGTTCACCGTCGTTCTGAATAAGTCAGATAGTTGATCGAGAAAGCACCTCCCAAAGGTGCTCATTGAGCCGGTCCCCGGTGGCTAAAATCATCTCAAAGCTGAAGTGAAGAAAAAATCCAAGTTATTGCAAAACAGCATAATTTAATTCCAGGGAAGGCACGCTACAACTAACATAACAGCCAGCTGAAAAACGTTAGCTAGATAGGCTAGCGCGCAATGGCTTTCTCTGATAGGGGCTTGCTTCTTTAAGCTACGCCCAACCTATACAAGGTGTTTCTCACTTTCTCTCAGCCACTAGTGGCTTATGTAGTGGTCGGCATTCCTATGTGCTCCTCCTTGCCTCCTACTTAAGAATCCAAAGGTCACCTTTGGATGTTGTCATGACGCTTTGGTTACAAAGGTTACCGCGGTCTAAGTTTATGGATGGATTCAGTCAGCTAAACTCCATCAAACTCCTCAGTCAATATCAAATTCTAAGACCGGGAGAATCCAGCCAGCAGTGTCTACATACATCAAATAAGAATAAGTTTCTCGGATATCTTTGTAGCCTAGTTCCCTCTGCTATAGTAAAGTAGAACCCCATGTTATTCAAGCCAGTAATGTACGAATAGGCGCATTCGTTTAATCAAAAACTTATAACAGGATTNTTTTCACAAGCACCCCACCCCATACAACTAGTTGGGGGGGCTGTTCGCCTTTTGAATCAAACAAAGTAAGTAGTAGGGGCTTCATAGCAACTTTCATTCTAAAGGAAAGCGAAGAACCAACCTTTAGTCAATAGGAGCCCTACTTCCCTCTTTCCGACCTCATCACTTCAATTCAAGGGAAAACCCATTTCCTAGTCATCGGGCTGAGCGCAATATGGCTCTTTCCAGATGAATTGGTGTTCAATGGTGAACGAGAGATAGAGGAGCGCACTCGTCTAGGCTAATGGGTAGATCATTGGTTGCGATGGCTCTCTTGGTATCACACCTCGGCATGGTCGGGCCGGCCATTCTTTGACTATGCTCTTCTTGGAAATGATATTCTCATTTCCCAAGAGGATGTGGCGAGAGAATACTCCCTATTATTGGAGCGTTTGGGGGTTACCATATCTGTTCATAAATCTATTATATCAGATAATAACTCCCTTGAATTCGCTAAGAGGTTTTGGAGGAAGTCGATGCAAGTTGACCTAAGTCCAATATCTCTCAGGTCCTTGATGGGGTGTAGATCTACCATAGGTCTGGTTCAGATCCAAATGAAGTATGGACTTAAAATGTCCGCTTTACAGCGTTTGGGTGGTGCTGGATATAGGGTACGGTCCCGTCTGATGTATCACGAAGGAATGCNTATATGCAATGATGGAGATGGAGTACTTGGGATCAGCAGAATTCTAAAACTACGGAACCAACTGGTTTCACACCGGGAGAACAAGATCCGGAGCAACGACCCCAACAGTTTGGAAGATATCTTGAGAAAAGGTTTTAGCACCGGTGTATCCTATATGTACTCAAGTTTATTCGAAGTATCCCAATGGTGTAACGCCGTCGACTTCTTGGGAAAAAGGAGGAAGATGACTTTAATCTCTTGTTTCAAAGAAATAAGTACATCTTTATAATGGAGTTCGTCATTTATTGACGGATTTTTCGGGATTTTTCTGATCGAACTTGACTTATTAGTTCGAGCAGGATGGCGGTTCTAAGATCACGACTATTGATGCTTTATATCTATCCCCACACCGGAGCCGCCGAATCCAATTTTAATCTCATTCTCAACTCTATCCCTGATTGGGTCTTTGATTTCAGGCCCTTTTGAGGAGGGTATCTTTTTGGTTAATATCAGCCCGGCTCGCATGGACTTCCGGTCTTTCTTAGTTGACAACTTTATTGCAATTTTCAGTTCTCTAGTTACTCCTGCACAAGCAACAGCAGTTATGGATCTGATTGAGGAGCGCTGGGAAGAATGGATCGGGGAGATGCCCTTGAAGATCACTTACCCAGCTCTGGAAGGACATGAGTGGAGAATTGTCACCGGATTTGATCCAAAAAACACAAGGTGGAGTTACCTTATTGGTGAGTCTTGTCCGGGTTAGTGTTTAAGGAAGAAAACCTTATTGTAGGTTCTTTTTTATTTAAATAGTGCCAATTTTCAAAAATAAAAGGAAAAAGATGCTTGTACGCACATTAGATTTGCTAACTCAATTGATCCTACTGTGTCTAGATCAGTGTTCCTGCTTGTTAGCTTTGTATTGGCTCCCATCTTACTTAACGGGGCCCTTAATTGAATATCGATCAAAATTGTTTGAAATTTTTAAACTTTTCCAATATAGAATTATTAGTTATGTTAAAGTAAAGATAGCCAACTCTATTATCAAAGCTATAGCGATTGAGAATCTCATTCAGATGGGTTGAACAATTCATGTGATTGTTTACAGTTGGCAATTGTATGCTCCTGGATTAAACATAAGAATCCAAAAAAGTGTGCCTTTCTAAGGGAAAAGGTAGGAGTGCCCTTTTTCTATCAATAGAAGAAGCACTTAGAACTTGATATTGATTGAGGAGTGCCATAGCGACTGAATATTGTTTCCGATAGAGCACCATTTCTTAATAACGGGCATTAGGCAAGCTTGAATTCCCGTTCGATTTATTATCGATTACCAACTAGCTTTGAGAATAAGGCCATTCCTACAAAAGATCGGCTAAGATCCTGACTAATCCATTGTAAGGATTTAGATGCGAGAGACTAATCGTTGTGTGTTAGTATCAGAGGACCAGGAACCCAACTTCAGATATTAGTGAATATATCATTAAAGTGTAAACCCCGACTTACCATTATTTTCGGGAATCTCTTTGAATTTGTCTCTGCGATTGGTCTTTCTTGCAGCTGGACCGCACCTTCGCTTCGCACCTCTGGTTTGTATGCAAAATAAAATATTGAATAAGGGTTTAATAAGGAGGCCATGTTTATCCGAACGAAAACACCTTACTGATGTTTTTGTTTCCAGACTGAAATCTTTAACTATAAGAAGGGAATCGATTAAAGCCAGATTACCGCCTTTGGTACACTAAGAATTTAATACTCAATGAGAAAAGGTGTTAACTAAATAGAAAAATCCCGATTTCGATCATCTTTGATGCCTCATCCGTGCCGAGATTCAGTCGCACCATATCTGGTTCTTGGTAATGCCATCTGTCCTTTTGCACCTCATCCGCCGTCTCCAATAAGAAAAAAACTTATCTAAAGACTAGATGTTGTAGGGTACGTCTTAAAAGTGCTCCTCCACTATGTCGTGACTTACGTCAAGAGGTGGTCGTGGCTTCGCTCCTGCGACCGAACCGAATCTGTGTAATCAAGTTTCATGCTCGAGCTCTAGGAGAATGGTGATCCCGTGGAAAAGGAAAATCGATAGGGAAGATATGAAGTCAACGGCAAAATTACTCTTCATTCATTGAAGACGCTTTATCTAATGAAGAAGGAAGAAGACTAGGAAAGAAATCGAACAGAAAAGGCTCTGTAAGAGAAGAGCTAACTGGAGTACGCTTGGAACGACGAATGAGGAGTATGAGAAGAGAGTTTCGAAGGTTAGATCGGGTTGGCTTGGCTGGTCAAGCTTGTGTTCCAGGTCAATAAAGACTACAAACTAGTACTGCTAACAAAAAGCTAACAAAGTGAGGCTGCTAAAGAAGAGCCTGTTCCAGTTCCGGATACGAGAATAAGAAGAACGGAAGTACAAGAGGACAAGAAGGAGAAGAGGCGCGTACAGTTTCACTTTAGTTTCACTTGCTTGGTAACCTCTTTCCCGGTCAGAGATAGGAAAGAATCCAAAGCTTGCAAGGATGTTAGGCTTCGAACGCTGTTAGGACAGATAAATTGGAAAGCTAGGACGAAATAGCCTACCTTGAATACAGAATCAATTACCAGAGGGACTGGTTGGCCCACTTGTACGTAATATAATAGAAATCAAGGCAAATTCCCCTTACGGGAGTGAACATAGGGATTCCCCGACGAACGAATGCAATACATGGAAGGCTTACGGATGTAGTACTGGACGACTTTACCTACGACATTTCCTACTCCTACTTTTCATACAAAGAGAATGGGCAGCTTGGAAACTTGGAATGATTACAGAATGCTTACCGACTTCGATTCGGCCCATTCTAAGTGGTCCATTGGGTAAGCAGCGGAGGGAAGAGGTCTATACCCACTGCCGTAGCTAAAAGGGTTCCCTTTCTTACTTGATTGAGACGGGACTCAGAGCGAGTCTAGGGTCTTGCAGAATCACTGGCCAGTAGCCATTCTTTAGGTGCATTTGCTTTAGCTTGATTTCTTCCATGCGTGGTAAAGTTTATAAACTGAATAGAAATCCTTTTGCTTGGGCCGAAGGAGAAGGAAAGAAAAAAATCCTAGCTTTAGGGGAAAGAGATTGAGGATAGTTTGACATAAGCAGGCATCCATTGTCACGAGTGAGCAGCTGCTTCTCCTAAAGACTGGGTTCCCAAGGCATAAGAAAAAGAGAAAGCGGATTAGGAAAGATTCAAAGGATTGCTATACTCATATACAGGGTTTAGGTTAAGTACGCAACAAAGAAAAAAGGATAAAAAAAATCATACTAAGGAGGTGGGAAAGGGCCCGAATCGAAGGGCTCTTCTTTCTTTGATTTGGAAATAATGTGAGAGCCTTAATCCTCTGGTCTGTGGGTAAACCTTTCAAAGATAGAAAGCCAGTGTCCTCTTTGAAGAGTTCTTCGGTGGAAGGATCGCTAGCATCCAAGGATGATCTGAGCTGAGGTCTAGCCCCAAAGGGATAAGGAGTAGAGCAACTAGCGTAAAAAGAAGGGATAGGGGCCATACTACATAGCCTCCTTTTCGTACGAAATTTTCTAATTTTTCACTCTTATTACATTCAATTTAGTTTGAGATGAAAGGACAGCAGATAGTCTCATTCAAACAAAGAAAGATAGGTAATGGACTCTATCCCATCTACACACTCCAGCTGCTTCCTTTTGAGCTAGTCAAGCACGCGTTGAACACAGACTGAGACTCTCCCCGCCCCTTTGACAGCAATTCCTGCACTTGACGTCGGATCTCCTCATTTGAAAATGGAGATAAGCGAGAAGCCTCTTTGCAGGGTAGACTCGCTCCTACCTGCAACTAAATCTGCTTCTATATCCTCCTCTTATCTTAGGGGGTAATCAAGCTGGTACTTGTGGATTCAGGGGCGGCATCAAGTCGGAAGAGTGTCATAGAAAGATAAAGATCTGCACTTCCCTTTTACAACATAGGAGGGAGGGGGCCTCGTTCTTAAAAAGCCTTTCTGATTGCCTCTGCCCATATCTCTTAAAGCTACGGTGTCCCACCGATCCTTGAACCGGCTCTACTAGTTGGCTTTGTTGCTATCAAGTCATAGCATTCTATGGACTCTTTCCCACGTCCAAAAATGGTATGCCAACAAACACTTTTTCTCCTTAGCCAACCAAAGTCTTCTGATGGCAATAACCGCCTTTCCCATTAAAAGTAAAGCGGTGTTCTCTCTACGCAGGTAGAACCCTACTCGTATTACCAAGGTCTTCCGAGTAGGATATGTAATATGTACATAAGGACGACCTCACACTAGACGTCCTGCTTTAACTTCCCTTTTGATGTCCCTCACTTCGTAAAGTAAACGAGAATGGAAAAAGTGACAAAAAGAGTGGAAGTTGCCCCTCCGAGGGGTCCCATTTTAGTTTTAGGTTACATTTGAGTCTCTTACTAGTCTATTTCTAGTAATTGGAGTGCTAAGTGTTGCTTTGGCAGTCGAGTTTTTTCTTACATCCAGTGCTACATCTAGAGGTCCAGTCCCCTAGGTCATTTGATATCTCTAGTCTGAGTCTGAGTTCCGTTCAACAAGCCAGTTCTGTTAGATCGCTTACAGTCCCCGTAGTGTCCAGTAGCTCTCTCTTTTTC
>MDKI01016583.1:0-17856 GCA_005239505.1 Nicotiana paniculata | reverse complement strand
AATCCTATATTACTTGTCGACCACGTACACTTGCGTGTGCATTGGGAATTCAACCAACACATGCTTTATTTTTCGAGGTTTTAGTTTTACCTATGAATTTTGCATATAGAATGCTTTAGATTACTCGTACCTTTTCGTAATAGGAACGGTGTCATATTAAATGTGTGCCTTTTTGTAGTAAGCGTAGTTTATGGAAGAGAGCCCTTTTTTGATCGACACTTAATGAAGAAGACGTCTCAACTTCATAAAGGTGTAATAATGCAATAGAGTGATAGGAATTTTTTCACATGTTTAAGAATGTTTCTGAGGAAAGTTTTCGTTTGATCTTTCACAACTTTTTACATGTGTTTGATTATCGTCTAAAACTCATGTTGCAACTGTTTTCTTTTAACAGATTTGATATACACTTGTATTTCATAAATGTTTTTCGTATGTAATAGTTTTTTCGAGTTAATACAAGAGAGCAAATATTTTTCGTTCGTAACAGTTTTTATTCAAGTTGGGGTTTTCACCCGTAACTGTTTTTTTCGACAACAGTTTTCAATAAGCACGAGGAAAATGCTTTTGAATCCGTAACTGTATTATTTGATAACAGTTTTCTATATGAGTACAAAGATTTCGTGACTGTTTTTAGTTACAATAGTTTTTCTTTTGAACAAGTACAAAGATGCACATTTATTCCTCGTGGCTAACATTGATAACATTTTGCCTTTTAACCTGAACATGTTCGAAGGTTTTTTGGATTAGAGGCTTTGTGTTTGAGTCTTTGGATCTTTAGATTTTTCTCGTATCACTTGGCTTTCTGGATAGATGGATCTTCAGTCTCGAGCTTTGACTCTTTGATAGTCTTTTTTGCTTCGTTTTTGCCTTCCATACTGTATAGTCCCCCAAGTGTTTGAGCTTTGAAGAATGAAATCTCGAGCACTTGACTATTCCTTCCTTGTGGTCCTTTTCCTAAAAAGGAAAAACATACGGGACTCGAAGGTATATAATTTTTAGATGATGACTTACTTAACCCTTTTTAAAACGTCCATCAGAAAGTGTAACCCTAGACCGGGAATTTAGTTATTTCCTCGCGTATTTACAGGCCTAATATCATCATCTGGTGATGGGTTAGATTTATGCCTATCATCTAAAAAGGTTAGTAAAATTTCAAATGTTCAAAATAAAATCGAACGTGTGATACCTGACCGGGGGTACTTCTTTTCCTTAAAAGTAGTACTTCTTCAAGTGAATGGCATTCCAACTTGTTGGTAGGATTCTACCGTCTATAGCTTCCAACTCGTAGGTGCCCTTCCCAGCTATGCCTCGGATTTTGTAGGGTCCTTCCCAATTTGGATTTAGCTTTCCTGCGCCTGCTTCTTTTGTTGATTGAAAGACTTTTTTGAGGACGAAGCCCCCAATCTTGAAGTACCTGAGATGAGCTTTATGGTTGTAATAACGCTCTATGATTTGTTTTTGAGCTTCCATCCATATCAGTGTTGCTTCTCTCCGTGGTTCGAGCAGGTCCATATTGGTCCTTAATTCGTCATCGTTTGCTTCCTCCATGGCTGTTGTGAACCTTATGCTTGGTTCGTCAATCTCCACAAGTATTAAGGATTCTAAGCCATAGACAAGTGCGAACAGAGTTTCTCCCGTGGCTGTTTTTGAAGTTGTTCTGTATGCCCATAGTATCGCTTGTAACTCATCAGGCCAGTCTCCTTTGGCTTTATCCAACCGTTTTTTTAGATTGTTGATGATGACCTTATTCGTTGACTCAGCTTGACCATTAGCCACGGGGTGGTATGGCGTTGAAGTGATCCGTTTGATTTGCCAGCTTTCGAATAATTCTATGATTTGCGAGCCTATGAATTGTGGGCCATTATCGCACACGATCTCCTTTGGTATCCCAAAGCGGCATATTATGTTTCGCCATAAGAAGCTTTTAACTTTCTTTTCTTGCACTTGTTTGAACGCTTCTACCTCTACCCATTTTGTAAAATAGTCAGTTAGCATGGGCAAAAACTGTACCGGTCCTTTAGCTGTGGGAAGAGGCCCTACTATGTCCATACCCCATTTCATGAAAGGCCATGGGGATATTATTGGATGCAATAATTCCGCTAGTCGATGCATGTTATTGGCAAACCTTTGGCACCTGTCTCATTTGGATACGAAGTTCTCGGCCTCTTCTTCCATCTTAGGCCAATAGTATCCAACTCTGATTAGGGTTTTCATTAAGGAACTCGCCCCTGAGTGATTTCCACAGTGTCCTTCGTGGACTTCTTTCATCACAAACTCCGTTCGGTTAGGTCCAAGGCATATTGCTAGGGGCCCCCCAAACATCTTGCGATATAATGGATTGTGAATGAGGCAGTACCGTGCAGCTTTGTGGCGAAGTGCTTGAGCTGTTTTCTTGTCTTCAGGTACAGTGCCATTCTGCAAAAAAATTAGGATTTTATTTCTCCAATCCCAGGTTAAATTATTGAAAGTTACCTCATTTCTATCTTGGTTGATAGCTGAATGGAATATATGAACGACAATTGCATTGTCCTTGTTTGTTACTTCCGTGACTGCTGCGAGGTTATCTAATGCATCTGCTTCCGCATTTTCCTCTCTAGGTATTTGTACTACCTTCCATGTTTTGAATTGTCTCACGAGCTCTCGTGCCTTTTCCAAATATTGTAGCATCCGAGTCTCTCGAATGATATAAGTCCCCTGAATTTGATTTACTACCAGTTGGGAATCGCTTTTGATCATGATTTACTCGATTGAGAGCTCTCGTGCAAGTTCTAATACTGCAATAACAGCTTCGTACTCTGCCTCATTGTTAGTTATAGGATAACATTTGATAGCCTGTCGTGTATTTTCACCCGTGGGTGATATTAAGACTATGCCTAACCCGACACCTTTTATATTGGACGAACCATCGGTAAATAGGGTCCATAGGCCCGAATTAACACCGTTGAAGAGTTGTAACTCTCTCTCCAATTCAGGGACAATGTTATTACTAAAGTCAGCGACAAAATCAGCTAAGATCTGAGACTTGATTGCAATCCTAGGCTGATATATTATTTCATGCTCACTTAATTCTATAGCACTTGGCTAATCTTCCTGATAGTTCTTGTTTATGCAATATGTTTCTTAATGGATACGAGGTCACAACTGTGATTTGATGACATTGAAAGTATGGCCTTAATTTTCTAGATGCCATGATTAGAGCTAAGGCTAATTTTTCTAGATGTGGATATCTAGTTTCAGCATCTAGTAATGTCTTGCTTACATAATAAATAGGAGATTATTTACCTTTATTCTCCCTTACCAACACTGCACTTATAGCAATTTCCGAGACGGCAAGGTAGACGTACAGCCTCTCCCCCTCCTGTGGCTTTGACATCAATGGAGGTTTTGATATATAAGACTTTAGGTCTTTGAGATATTGTTGGCATTCTTCAGTCCATTCGAACCGATTTTCCTTTTTGAGAACTGTAAAGAATTTAAAACTTTTCTCGGAAGATTTGGAAATAAATCTTCCTAAGGCTACAATTCTTCCCGTTAGTCTTTGAACTTCTTTTTTGTTTATAAGTACATCAGGTATTTCTTCTATAGCTTTAATTTGATCAGGATTTACCTCTATTCCCCTGTTTGATACAAGGAAACCTAATAATTTACCTGATTCTATGCCAAAAGCGCATTTTACTGGATTCAGCTTCATATTGTACCTGCGTAAAATGTCAAAGGTAAATAGAGAGGTGCCGGAAATGGTCTTCCGCCCGTGTTGATTTTACCAGCATGTCATCGATGTAAACTTCCATCATTTTTCCCAAGATGTTCCTGGAACATCTGGGTCACTAGCCTTTGATAAGTGGCTCTAGCGTTTTTCAAGCCAAAACTCATGACTTTATAACAATAAGTCCCCCTGTTTGTAATAAAGGAGCTCTTTTCCTCATCTGAGGGATCCGTTTTAATCTGATTATAACCAGAATATGCGTCTAGGAAGTTTAACAATTCATGACCTGCGGTGGCATCAATCATTTGATCTATATGTGGTAATGGGAATGAATATTTGGGGCATGCTTTATTTAAGTCAGTATAATCTACGCAGACTCTCCATTTGCCATTCTTTTTAGGTACTACCACAGTGTTAGCTAGCCAGTTAGGGTACGTTACCTCTCGTATCGAACCAATCTTCAAGAGTTTTTGTACCTCTTTGTCAATCACTTAGTTCTTGAATGGTCCTTGCTTTATTTTCTTTTGCTTAACAGGTACGAAGGATGGATCTTCATTTAGTTTATAAGTCATCACTTCTAGTGGGATACCTGTCATATCTGAGTGGGACCACGCAAAGCAGTCTGTGTTAGCCTTAAAATAATCAATTAACTTACCTCTTCGACCGGGGCTCAGCCTCGTGCCTATATACACTTTCTGCTCAGACTTTTGTTCAGACAATGGAACAGCTTCGAGCTCGTCCGTAGTTGTTTTGATGTGCTCGTCTTCCTCCATTTCATGAATGACGTCCGGTCTGGAATCTACATCCTTGTGGTCCAATTCACCTTCCGTGGTAACTTGATTCACCTTCTCGTAAGTATTTTCTTTCGTACCTGTTTCAGCAATAATACCTTACGTACCTATTTGGGTAGTAATTTCTTCTATGCATGTTTGGGAGGTGTTACCTGCTTGGGAGATCCCCTTATATTTTGATTCTTCCACCTCTACTTTTTTGTTGTAGTGTACCACGAAATTTATATTTCTCGCGGTTTGTTGATCGCCTCTAATTTGCTGAATCCCCCATTCAGAGGGGAATTTAATTACCTGATGCAAGGTGGAGGGTATTGTTTTCATGTCGTGGATCCATGGCCTTCCCACGATTACGTTACAAGCCATGTCAGTATCGATCACTTGGAACCTGGTACTTTTGATCACCCCCTCATCATAAGTGCTAAGCTCAATTTCTCCTTTTGTTATAACTGTAGAGTTATCAAACCCTGATATGGCTCGTGCCCTTGGGATTACTTGATTCCCCAATAGCTTTTCTTCCACGACTCTTAGCAAAATGATATTGACTGAACTACCTGAATCAATCAACATTCGTTTAATGTTAGTGTCATGAATAAGTAAAGATATTACCAGAGCATCGTTGTGAGGAAGCATTAATCCGTCGATATCTGCATCATCGAAGGTTATATCGTCCGCTTCCATATTTTCACGAACTCGTTTTCCGTGTGTAATTGTGAACTTTGTGGTCATTTTGCAGACCATTCCATTTACTTGTTCACCTCTGTATATCACGTTGACGGTTCGTTTTGGAGATGAAGGTTTTGGGGGCTCCTGCCTGTTCTTCATGTATGCCTGTTTACCTTTTTCACTGAACAATTCTCTCAAATAGCCCTGTTTCAATAATTGTTCTACCTCACCTTGCAAAAATCTACAATCTGCAGTTCTGTGTCCATGATCATTATGGAATTCACACCAGAGATCTGGGTTCCTCTTATTCGGATTCGGCCTCATCTCTTTGAGCCATCGAACCTTATCACCCAAATTTCTTAACACTGAAATTAGTTCAGAGGTACTTACATTAAAGGTATGATCCCCAATTTGCGCATTACCTCTAGGTCGCTGACCTTGATTCCTTCTAGATCTAGATGAATACGAGCCCGCATCTCTGCTTGGTGGTCCAATCTGACCAGGTGTTTTCGAACCTGGGACGAGTTTCACATCCCGATGGTCCCATGTAAGAGGATCGTACATGTTTTTACCTGATCTCCTATCTGATTCTGAACGCTTGGATCTGGTATAATCTTCCTCTTTCGGACAATCAATGGTATCTTCTTGTATTCGAAGTTTAGTACTATACCTGTTATAAATATCATTCCACGTTGTACCTGGGAATTCTCTCAACCTTTCCTTGAGTCTTCTCGTGGCTTCTGATCTTTTGTCATTTAGATTACTTGCGAATGCCATGGCTGCCCAATTATCAGGCACCCTTGATAGTTGCATTCTTTCTCGTTGAAACCTGTCTACAAATTCACAAAGTAGTTCCGTATTTCCTTGTTTATTTTAAAGATGTCCTCCATCCTTTACTCGACTTTTTGTGCACCGGAGTGTGCCTTTATGAAAGAATCTGCAAGCTCAGCAAAAGAATCAATAGAGTTTTCCGGGAGAAGAGAATACCAAGTTAGCGCCCCTTTGGTAAGTGTTTCTCCAAATTTTTTAACCAGGACCGACTCAATTTCTTGTTTTGTTAAGTCGTTGCCCTTCACTCCGGTGGTAAAAGTAGTTACATGGTCGCATGGGTCGGTTGTTCCATCATATTTAGGTACGTCAGGCATTTTAAACTTATTTGGAATGGGTACGGGTGCTGCGCTTGGTTTCCAAGGTTGTTGAGAATATCTATCAACGTCAATACCTTTGATAACAGGGGGTACTCCAGGAATTTGTTCGATTCAATCGTTTTGTTCATTCACTTGTTTATGCAAAGTTAGTAATAAAGTCTGTACTTTAGAGTTATTAGATATACCTGGTATCGCTTCGAGAGATTCATTAGGAGTATCTCCCCTTCCTAAGTTTGCCAACCCAGATTGAGGAGTTTCCATGGTGATGGTATTATTGAGGGGTGGTGCAGGTAACGCTGCCGGTAATCCCCTCGCAAATTCTTGCAAAGCTTGGCTCACATACTCTGCAATCATTTGCTTTACTCGATCTTGTTCCACTGTTTGATCATTATTATCATTGTTTGTATTGGATCTTTATGGGGATTGTTCCCTTGAACCACGTGGGGTTCTTGAAGGAGATGGAACTGGGGTTCCATTCCTTTGTTGGTTGTTGTCGTTGGAGTTCGACATAGTTCAGAGGATATCGCTTGAAAAGCAAACAAAGATTATCAGATTCCCGGTAACTGAACCAATTTGTTTAACCAAAGAATTGGATTCTTTGCCCAAAGCTATTTTAAGAAGAACACGGGTTTTTGATAACCAAAGAATAAGATTATAGTAGGCAAACTTGTAAATGGAAAGCAGTAAGATGCACAGAAAGAAAGTATATTGCAATAGTGGTCCGGGATCCTCCCCTTAAAGGTTATATTTTACTCCCTTATATAGGGAATTTCCTAATATAACGTCTGCCTTTTTCAGTGATTGAGCATTAATGACTAATAACGACTTCAATGTGACGTTACAATAAATCATCTGTAACTATTGAATGAATGTTGTGTAACGTATGGATATCTAATTTGAAGATCTCTGAATCTGCCCTTTATTCTGTCCAAATACACTTTTGACCGTGTCTCTTCATCTTCTCAATTAGGTTGAAACATCTGTAGCTAATTAACCCGTGGATGTGATTTGCCGTGCCTCTTTGCCACGTACCTCTTCTTAGAGTCCCGTCCAGCTGTTGTGTCTTCATTGCTCCACGTAGACTACTGAGTCATCAAGATTTGTTACACGTGTGAAGCTCTTTTTTTTACCAATACAAAAGTACCTACTTAATTTGGAGGCAAATTAAGCAAGAAAAATAAGTGATTGTAAGACAACAACAAATATAGATTGTCAAAAGTATTATTATAACCAAACCACTACTGAGCCTTCTGTATGAGCCAAAAAATATCGTTGATATAGGCGAGCCACGCCAGCACCATGATAGCCTTTGTCAGCTACCACGTGCTATCAGTAAGGTTTCCACAAAGATCTGCCCCTGGTCGAGTAGCTTCGAAGTGATGAAGGGTGCGGTCAAAGAGTCAACAAAGTTTAAGGTCATGAAGTCATCATAGTTCAAGGTCGAGGTCGAGCATCTCAGAAAGAGTTATAACATCTAGTTTTAAGATAGGACATGAAAGAGAATATTCTAGTGGATATTCTCTATACCTGTACTATTAAGATTTCTAGGAACATGTTTCCTATAAATAGAAAAAGACATAATGATGGGGAGAGGGGGAGGGGAGATATTCATTTGTAAAAAATACATTGACTTTATAGAGAAAATTTGGTCTTATTGCAAGCATACAAAAATGACCTTTTTACTAAGATTCTTGTCTAGCATTTCTACCGGATCCAAGAACAACCTAAGTGTTCAAACGATGATCAATCATTTATCATTGTCAAAAAGAATATCCATTGATCTCATCCCTTTTTGGGTGACTCACACATTTTATTTACTTAAATGCCATTTATTACTATTTAATGCCATATTCCATCTTTTTGGATCATTGAATATTGTTATTATTGCTTATATCCGTTGCCATCCGGATAAATTTACTAATTATTTGTCACAACATCGATAGCTTTATCTTAGGATATTATTTTTAACTAAGATTAACTCTTATTTATTTCAATCTAATTGGTTGAACCAAGATCTATAATTTTGGTCAAACAGTTTGACGTCGTCTGTGGGGACTTCTTAGTTAATTTTTTAGTTTCCTTTATATCTATAACTAACGTGAGTCACTAACCTCAAAACCCCAAGATCTTTCTCTTTCTTTGCACGTACAAAAACCTACATGTCAGGTAACGAAGGAGAGAGGACGAAAGTAACAGGTGATTTCCCTAGCAACATCATGAACACTATCAACAAGAGATGTGAAATATTAGGCGAGGACGTGATGCCCACTGCCTCCCCTAGGCGTGAGAGGTCGAGTCCCCCCCCCACCCCCTATTGTAGCATAACAAAACCAAATAGAAAAGAGGCCTCCAAGTTTACAGAAGAAGGGATTCCACCGGCCATGAAAAAGCTCCTCGAAGCATGGCTAACCGATACGCTAATAAGCGTGCTCAACAATCCCACTCCATGCCCGACTACAGAGAATACAAGAACCTATACAATACAACGGGCAGATGAACAGAATGACCAACCAGACCCTCCAACACCAGGTATAACTCATAATATTACTAACAATGCAGGTCATAGTGCATTCGGGCTGTTCTAAAGAGGATGGAAGAACACAAGGAACGAGTCTACAGGATATCGGGCGCCCCTAAGCTATTACCAAAGAGGGATGCCGACATGTTTGTAGAGAAGCCGTACAGCAAAGGATCAGCCTCGCATGCCATATCAAAGACCTTTAAAATGCCATCGTACCTCAGAATATAAGACAGAATGATTGATCCCGAAGACCATGTGACTCATTATGTCACCGCCATGAAAGGTAACAACCTTTCCAAGGAACACGTGTCTTCTATTTTGCTGAACAAATTTGGTGAAAATCTTACAAAAAGGGAATTAACATGGTACTCACAGCTACCAGCCCGCTCAATAAAAGCCTTCGACGAAATGACCAATAAGTTCGTAACGGCACATGCCGGAACAAGGAAAGCCGAGATAAGAGTAAATGACATATTCACTATCAAGCAGGGTAAGGATGAACCTACCAAACATGCTCGAGGGGATGGCGGCTGCAAATTTTCAAAACGGGTTGAGCATAGATGGTTTGAGAGCGACTACAAAACTGCTGAGCCAATTGATGAAATACCCTCCAACCACTTGGAACGAGATCCAAAATACTTATTGTGCCAAAGTCTGAGCAGATGAGGATGATCTCAATAGACCAACTTATCGACTCATCTCGGTACAAGCCAATCCAGGAAACAACATAAAGACAACATCAGGAGAGATCACCTGGTCTCATGACCCAACAGGGAACAACACCAGCCATACATCAGGGCCCCCGAACCATCTTCTCTCCACCATGAGGAAGTCCCATTCAGGCTGAGAACATGGATTTACCTGAATGAGAGAGGTATGGCCCCCTTATTATTTGCTCACAATTTTGTGTATCACCTACAAAAATAGTCTATGACCTGGAGAAGCTCGTAACGAAGGTGAAGCGGGTACCAAAGATGAGGTCTGATCCGAGCACCAGAAAATCCGACACCCTATGCGAGTTTCACCAGGAACGCGAACACAAAACAGAAGATTGCATCACCCTCAGACAACAAGTTGTAAACATGTTGCGGCAAGGACACCTCAAAGAGTTGCTGAGCGACAAGGGGAGAAATAAATTTGCCTGAGCACGAGAACATCAAGGCCCGCTGAAGCTGTCATCATCAGATCATACTATCAACATGATCATCGGCGGAAATGACGATGCCTCTATCAACGGCATTACAATATATCATCCCCGAATAGTATGACGAACTCGAAGAAAGTATCATCTTCGACAAGTCAGATGTTGACGGTTCGACTTTCCCTCATAATGATGCTTTCATCATTACTTTTGCATTTTAGATACTGATGTCAAACGTATCATGGTAGACGATGGAAGTGGAGCATGTATTATCCATCCCCGAGTTCTCGCCCAAATGAGACACGAGGACTAGGCAGTGCCACACTGCATCATACTAACTAGTTTTAATAATGCAGTTGAATGGACATCGGGAGAAATTACATTTCACGTGGGCCGGCAGCGTAACATTGGAGACGATATTCCACATCATAAACCAGGCCACCACGTAAAATACCATAATAGGACGACCATGGATACATCTTATGAGAGCCATCCCCTCTAGCCTATACCAATTAATCAAATTCCCAACACCTTGGGGGATATTCAGCATACAGGTAGAACAACACACGTCCCAAGAATGCTATCGCATCGCCTTAGATAGCACGACAAACCAATAAAAAAAAGACAAGGAAAAAGAGTCATAGAAATCAACATGGCTGAGGTCGACACAAGAAGAGACCAGGGACTCCATCATGGATCCCAAAATGATCGAAGTCGCGGAATCGATCGTAGAAGACCTCGACCCCGTTCAGTTAGACCCCGGCGATTGTAGCAAAAAGGCTTGCATCGGCTGCAAACTCCGAGAACCAGGTAAATTTATTAGATTCCTAATAACTAATGTTGATTTGTTTGCCTTCAACCATGCAGATATGCGCCACACACAAATTAAACGTCGACCCGCTCTACCCCCGGTAAGGCAGGTCAGATGTAAGTTCAATCCAGCCATCAATGATGCCATCCACGAGGAGGTGGAGAAACTATTATAAAATGGCTCAATCAAAGAGTCGAAGTACCCCAAATGGATCGCCAACGTGGTGATGGTAAAAAAGAAAAATAGAAAATGGTGGATGTGCGTAAACTTCACGGACTTGAATAAAGAATTCCCGAAGGATTCGTTCCCGTTACCATATATCGACCAACTCATTGATGCAATGCCAAGCGTAAATTGTTGAGATTTTTGGATGCATATTCATGCTATAACCAGATACTTATGGAAGAAGAGGACCAGGATAAAACCGCATTCATCACCCACCGAGGAACATATTGTTATCGGGTCATGCCATTTGGACTGAAGAACTCATGGGCTACATCTCAAAGATTGGTCACGAAAATATTTAAATATCAGCTCGGTAAGACCATGGAAGTATATATTGACTACATGATGGTCAAATATGTAAAGTCAAAGGACCATATCGACCATTTGAAGGAAGCTTTCGACATACTAACACGGTACAAAATGAAACTAAAGTCGGAGAAAGCTTCACGAAAGCTTCACGAAAGTGCCCTGGCACTAGTCATAGCTTCACGAAAGCTAAGACCCTATTTCTAGTGTCACCTTATCTCGATCGTTGCCACCTTCTCTTTAAGAGGCATCATACATAAACCCGAGTAATTGGGAAGGTTGGCCAAGTGGGTTATCAAGCTAAGCGATCACGATATCACGTATCAGCCGTGAACGGCGATAAATTCGTAAGTGCTTGCCGACTTCGTTGCAGACTTCAATGCAAAAATAATGCCTGAAGTCGAGAATGAAGTCGTCCAAGCTTCTCTCCAAACACAAGACCTTTGGGTCCTATACACCGACGATGCATCCAACGCCTCTGGATCCGGACTGGGACTCGTACTTGAGGTCCCTATCAGTCCATAAAATGCCCAGATATGGCTAACAACGAGACTAAGTATGAGGTCGTAATTGCAAGATTGAGGTTAGCTCTCAAGTATGGGGCATAGAGGTTGAAACTGAGCTGCGACTCCAACTCGTAGTCAACCAAGTCATAGGGACGTTCCAAATAAAAGAACAAAGGTTGCAAAAACATCATACCAACATCAGTAAGTTTCTGCCCGAGTTTGACAAATGTTAGCTCAAGCAGATCCCGCATGCACAGAATGCTGAAGCAGACGGCCTCGCCAAATTGGCTGCAGCTACCAAAAGCATCACGACCGGGAATAAAAGCTTAGTCCACCTTCTCAACTTATCTCTAGACCAAATCGAGGTAAGATCTGTAAGCTTAACTTGAGATTGATGCAACCATATTATCACCTATTTGTAGGATGATGCACTCCCAAAAGACATAAAGGAAGCCAAGAAACTAAGAATGCAAGCACCCAGATATAGTCTCCTTCATAGCGACCTGTACAATAGGACATACGACGGCTCTCTGGCGAAATGTTTAGGCCTAAACCAAACACAACGCATCCTTGAAGAAGTCCATGAAGGCCATTGCGGTGCTCACTCTGGCAATCGAGCACTTGTCAGGTGCCTCATACGGGCATGATACTATTGGCCCACCATGAAAAAGGACGCCTCATAATTTGTGAATAAATGCGAACAATGCCAGAAGTATGCGCCAATAATTTAGCAAGCAGGAGAACACACTCAGTCACCTCTCCGTGGTCTTTCATCAAATGGGTAATAGACATCATGGACCCCCTCCCAGTAGGGCGAGGTAATGTACGATTCCTTTGGGATTTAACAGACTATTTCTCTAAATGGGTGGAGCAGGAGTGTTCGCCCAAATACGCAAACAAAAGGTAATCACCTTTACACGGAGAAACATCATCTGTTTATTCGGCATACCCAAGGAGATCAATTATGATAACGGGCCCCAGTTCACGGGAAAGAAAACCAATTAAGAGCATAATTTTAACCCCGTATCACCAGGCGAGTAACGGACACGCAGAATCCTCCAACAAGTCCATATTAAACATCATGAAGAAAAATCTTGAAGATTCCCAGGGACTGTGGCCGGAGATACTGCTAGAAGTATTGTGGGCATATAGAACTACTCCAAAGACGAGCATAGGAGAGACGCCCTACTCCTTAGTCTCTGGGACCGAGGCAGTCATACTAGTCGAAGTCGGAGAACCCAGCCTAAGGTACTCCCATGAAAGTGGAACTATTAATGATGAGAGTAGAAGGTAGGAACTCGATTAAATCGATGAACGAAGAGATATGGTGTACATAAGAATGGTCGCCCAAAAGCAGCAAGCGCAACGTTATTACAACAAGAAAGCAAAGGTCTGGCTGCTCAAAGTTGGGACTACGTACTCAAATGAAAAACTCAAGCGAGCAAAGAACCACATGAAGGAAAGCCGGGAACAAATTGGGATGGCCCGTACAAAACTACAGCCAAACAAAACAAGGTTTCATTCCAATTAGAGACAATTCAAGGAAAGAAACTACCAAACAATGGAACACCAGCCACCTCTAATACTTTAACTTATAAAGGAAGAAGTGTCCCCAAGTAGTACTCTTTTTCCGTCACTTGAATTTTGTCCTATTAGGGTTTTCTTAGGGATTTTTTTAACGAGATGAAAAAAGGGGACACTTCGAGTTGAAGTATGCGAGAGAGGGGCTATTTTTCTCTTTCATTGCCCGACTCCTCAATACTCTCCAAGTCAAGCAATGAAGGGACTAGATAGACTGGTACTGAGACTGGAACGTCAGCCAATGCCCAAAATTTGTAACTTCCTCCAATCATGTAATCAGAGCAACAACGTCAAAGTAATAAGAAACTTACGTTTATTAGAAACATCTATTGGCCCCCGGCCGCGATTAACAAAAGGTTAAGTTAGAGCCAGCTTGAACAACACCAATCGACGCTCGGTCGCGACTAACAAAAGGTTAAGTTCGACCTTGCTCGAACATCACCTATCGGCCCTCGACCGCGATTAACAAAAGGTTAAGTTCGAACCCATCTAAGACACACCTATCGACCCTCAGAAGCAATTAAAAAAAGTCTAAGTTCAACCCAGCTCAAACAACACCTTTTAGCCCTCGGTTGTGATTCAATAAAAGGTTAAGTTTGACCCAGCTCGAATAACACCTTTCGGCCCTCGGCTGCATTTTAATAAAAGGTTAAGTTCGACCAAGTTCGAACAACACCTATCGGCCCTCAGCTGCGATTTAATAAAAGGTTAAGTTTGACCCAACTCGAACAACACCTTTAGGCCCTCGGTCGCGATTTAATAAGAGGTTAAGCTCGACTGCGTTCATGTAACACCTACCGGTCCTCTGCCACTACTTGGCAGAAGACCAAAATCAACTAAGTTCAAACAACACCTATCAGCCAAATCTAAATAAAGAGGCACACCCGACCTACATAACCAAAGGGCGGATATGGCCCATAAGTATTCGTCAACAAGGCTAGGACCAGCTAGAAAACAACGACAATAGAAAGATCAGAAACCATAACAAGCAAACAACAAAAGCAAGGTACACAAGTACGGGAATAAGTAACAAGTATGGAAAATGGCACAGAAAACAACTTAAACATTCATATACAAATAAGGAGTTCATTACAACGGCTCTTAAAAATGTCGGCAAAATTACACAAAAAAGGTCTAAGAGAAAGATTACTGGCCCTTGCCATCACAACCCTCTACGAGCTCTCCACCTTGGCCCCCGGCACCCTCCTCACCTTCGCCTTGAGGATAAGTGTTATCATACCAGGAGTCCTCTTCAAGTCGGTCTACACCCTTTTCTCTATCCTCCTCGTCAGGTTGAGGTGTAGTAAGACTATATCCACAAGCGACTGGAGCTTTATGATCCTTAACCTAGGGATCCTCAAGGGAAGCCTCAGGAGCGAAGCCCGCTGCATGCAAGTCTCGAAACACATCTAACCAGGCCTCGACATGGATCCATTCTTCGTATAACTCCCGAGGTATATTGGGAAAATCATAAGTGATAGAAGCGGACTGTCGTGCAATAAGTTGAGCCTTCTCGGCCTCTAGAGCAGTCACTCGATCATGAAGGGCAGAGTTGTCTTTATCCAACTCCTCGATTCTCTCCTCGAGTTGTTATTCCTTAGCTCTTGCTATCGATTGATCATTTTCCCGCACGGCTCGAAGAGACTAATTCGCTAACTCGAACATCTTCGCCTTCCTGCAAGAGTTCAAACGAGAGGACTCCGCCTTCTCAAATTCTTCTTGTTTCTCGAGAATCTTGTCGCTGAGGGCCTCCAACTGAAACCGGCACTCTTCAAGTTGCCCTCGCAACTTAACCATTTGAGCTTGAAGATCACTACATTGGGCCTCTACTCCCCTGCTAACCTCAAGCTCCACTTCCCTGTTTCTCAACATCCCCTCGAGGATGCTGCACTTCTCTATAGCTTCCCCAGCTCCTTGTCCCTCTTCTTCAGATCTTTCCTCATGGTCTGCATGTCGTCGCCCTAGCAAAATAGACTACGGAGATCCCGATACTTGTCGCGATACTCAAGGTATTTATCTTTCAGTTTCACGAAGATATCTTTATGCCTTTTCTCCCTCCAGGTGTTCTCAATTTCTAAAATCACCATCTGCAAACCAAAAAAAAAGAGAAAAAGCTCAAAACTTTGAATGCTCTATAAAATAGGAAAAAGTTTGTATAACTTACCCTAAGAGCGAGGCCAGCAATGCTCCTCGACAAGGCATCGTCATTTATTTACTTAAGGGTCTGACCCACAACTTCGGAACAGAGAGAACCGAGGGCAGGGACTACCTCCTCAGTGTCCACCAATAAGTCACGATCTATAGGGATCACAATAGTCCTCGTAGACCCCTCTAACCTTATCTCGAGATGGGTAAGCCCCTCTTCAATAATTCTCAGGTCGTCTGCAACGACATTGGAACCTGACTTGTCGCCCTTCTCAACAATGGTTTTGTCGTTATCGTCGGCAGGCAAAGAAGCATTTGCGGTTGTCCGTGAGGTTGAGGCCTCATCTCGCCGTGGAAAGTCACGAATGTCAGAAGGCGCCCCTTCGATATCCATCCCCTCGAAATGAAGAGATACATCCACATCGGTTTCCACTGGTATCTGAGCCTCATGACTCGGTTCAACATTATCGCTCACAAAAATTGTCATTGTGTCACGCAACGAAAAGTCCCCTTCCGCCGCATCAACGGTCACAGTGACTTTGTCACCCACATCCACAGACCTACTCTTTCGAGGTTGGAGATCTCCGTTACTGGTCAAATTCTTATCGTCCTCGTCAATAAATGAATATAGAGGAGGGGTAGAAGTCTCAACAGCCAAAGCAGAAACGAAGGGGGAAAGGGCGATGGGTGGAATCAGTACGAAGGCAGGATTGGATGCACTCGAGGAAGAGCCGGAGACTAAAGGTGTAGTGGCCCTCCTATTTCATAACGAGGGCGTGGGAGCTCTCGTCCTCCTCATAGACCCCCTGGACGAAGCTAAAGAAAAACGAGAAGGGAAAAATCAACAAAGGTAACAAACATAGGCGAAGGAACCATAATGTCGACGGTAGGGAATAGGTTACCTACAGATGGAAGAGATGACCTAAATCTATAAGAAAAACTTGATCAATCACGTATCCCCTCTGTATGAGGAAGAATCTGTCTAACACAATCAGCAATTGGAGTCACCATCTGGAAGGTGGAGCAGCAGCTGTAAAAGGGGGAAAGCCGATTAACTGACCCATAGTAAAGAAAACATTGGAAATAAAAAGGTATATAAGCAGATACGAGAACTTACGAGTAGGGTTCCAAGCCTCAGGGAAGCCTATGGCAACAAACACTACATCTTCGGTCCTGACGAAGAAATAGTCAAGCAAGAAACGCCGACTAGTCTTGGTATCCATCCTTACCACTAAACATTTTCCCCCACAATGGCGAAGATTCAGCAAAGCCCGTCGATAGAAACGAGGGGCGAAGAGATGGATCAGGTAGTGCATTGTTATGTCAAGGTCGGCCAATTCAGTGAATTTCATCAACATCATGACCACTATAAAGATATAAGGGGCGAGATGCGCTTGGCATATGTTGTAGTAGCGGCATATCTCTTCTATCAACGGTGGAAAAGGGAACAAATATCCAATTAAAAATGGATATACGTAAAGGGTGCAGAAGTCGGACGATGAACCAGCACCTCGTCGTCGCCCGCAGGGACCAAGTCCATGTGCCCAGGTAGGCCGAGTCTAGCCTTGAGTTTAGTTAACCTCTTAACCGTCATCGTAGAGTGGAACCTCTCCATCACCATTTTCGGTGCCTTTTAGAAGTCGGATTTATCATAGGGATATTGGGGTACAATTTCCTCTACAATAGGTAGGGTTTCCTCCTCAACGAAAGCTCTGTCGTCCTCCCCTTGGTCAGGGAAAACAACATCTAGAAGGATGGAGTGATCTTCCATGTGGATATCTGATGGGAGGTCCGACATTGTTGCGGAAAGAGATAGAGAAACAAAGAAAACAATAGAGAGGTAAAAAGGTTCTGCGAAGAAGAAGAAGAAGTTTTGCTTATAAAGGAGAAGGGGTATGTAAAAGTTTAGAAATCAACAAACCACCCCTCCATTTATAAGACTTAGGGACACCAGAACCGAAATGGCAGGCCATGATTAGCACGAAGATCAAAATGACAGAACCAATCAAGAGTCACGCGTGAATCGACGCAACGCGTCGGGAAACAACATCATCATGACGCATGACATCAATTTTTCTCTTGGACCGGATGGCTCCAACAGACTCTCGGGAAATTCAAACAATTCAAAATGTGCGGCCCTTAGATAGCCACGTTGTTTGATCGTTACGACAACCACGACTTGCACAACAAGATCGGTAAGCTCGACCACAAAACGACATTATCCACTCATCGACCTCGCTCGCGAGGACTAGGGGTATGCATTCGAATCGGTTTATCGATAAATCGAATCGATTATTTGTTATCGATTTATC
>MDKI01022205.1:0-14109 GCA_005239505.1 Nicotiana paniculata | reverse complement strand
TTTTCTGTTTCTTCTAACAGTTCTTCTGATTTTCTGAGTTTTAACACAGAAGCGATAACAAGAGTTGAGTATAACAAAATTACAATTGGTACATGTATTTTAGGCAAAAGGGAGTATTTCGTCGAAGCTCGAATTAAAGATGACAAGTCAAAACAAAAAAAAAAACAAAAAAAAAAAGATGAAAACAATACTTAAAAGTTTAAGCATCTAGAAGTTTAGGCCTATTAATGATCGGACGAATTGTCATTAAAACAAAAAAGTAAGGATAAATAGGATTTTAGAATACGTTCAAAGTATATATAATCTCTTTGCTACTAGAATTTGAATGCCATGTGAGAATAATAATATAGTTTAAATCATGTGAACTACATAATTATCTTATCCTTTAAATCATACATGCACAATACGCAAAAAAAATGTTTAATTTTAAGTTTTCAGCATACATTAAATTATGATCAGCATAATTTTTTTTTAAATCATTATCTTTCTATTCTAGTATTCAGGTGTGAGAATAAGTAACACTTACTTTCAATTACATTAAGAATAAAACTAACATCTAAGATAATGTGAAATGCTACACTTTCGCACAACATCTAAGATAATCAGAATCGAAATTCCAGCCATTAAAATATTCTAGAAAATATTAATCACGTGACATTTAAGTGGATAAAATACGATGATATGATTTCTCGGATATTAATTCACGGATTGACATGATAATTAAAGAAACATTGACATAAGGTTTCAATTTCAAAGGAGATTGAAAGACTACAGGCTCCGTCAATAATAATTCAGTTGTTTATTATTTTTAGTTGTTCAAAATTGCTTTATTCATCCTATTTTGATACAATTTAAAATTTAAACTTTCCAGATCAAACTTATATATAATTATTAGATATCATTTAAGAAGCAGGACATGAACCTGTTTCTCATATTTTGTACTGGATAACATATTTTCTTTTTTTATATTTGTAATAACTCAACCCCTTGATCTTACTACTTGCAATTTATTCTGTGGTCAATATTAAAGAGTACTAAACATATCGCGTTGCAATATATCTTGATTGAGCATATTATTTTAACAAAATTCTTACTACCACTTTATATTTTACCTCAGAGTTGAATAAATCTTATTTTTCTATATTTTCACCCAAAAAAAACAATCTTTATTTAATCTTTTCTTATAGTTGCTTTGTTATTCATTACTTAATATTGTTATATTTTTCAAGTGCTCTTTTATTAGCTTACCAATTGACCTAACATCTTGCTCATTACCCTTTTGATAATCATATATAAATATAAGATTTTTATTCCTAACGTTTAATATATTTTTATACTTTTATCCTCTTACTCAGCTCTCTTTCAGCATCTAAATCTATCAATAATATTTTTGAGTATTATTTAGTTATTAATATACTTATCCTTAAATTAATTCAAAGTATAAATGTTCTCAATCTATCTCTATTTTCCTCTTTATATATTTTTACCCCTACTATTAAATTTTAATTAATTTTTTATATTAATATTTTATAATATAATGAATATATGTAGTATCACGTTTTATTTTAAGTTATAACTTTAAATTAGTCTAAAATATTAATACATAAGTTTTTTAATTATTATATTTTAAATCTATTATATTTTTTTTGTAATTGTTTTTATATCATGTGCAATTAAATTTTCTTTCTCTTTTAGTTTCAGAATACAAATTTAAATTTTATTTTCGTTAATAAATTACCTACACTATTTTGTATTCTTAAAATTTTAGTTTGTTATCCAATTGTTATTTTTATTTATCTAGTAAAACTTTAATTTTGTGGTCCTATCCATTGTTTGAGAATTTTTATCATAATTTTAATATATTCTCAAGTTCAAATCATCTTTTCCTTTTAATTCTAATATTAAATGTTTTTGAATTTTTAATATTTTTTTTGGGTCAAATTAAAAAAAAAATTATTCAACCAAAGTTGTGTATTTACATCCACTAGTTTCATTTGGACTCAAGAACTAGTCATCTCTATTTCTATCTTTCTAAGAGACTTACTTTTGCATTTAGATTCAAACTATCTACCCTTAGCTAGGATAACTATTTAACCTATCTAATATCTTTCTCCAGTTGTTATTAATTATGTCCTCTAATGTGCAGTTGGAGGCTGATTTCTCTAAATCTTTGTTGACTCTCTTTCCTTTCATTCTGAAATCTTCTGGCATTTCTTTCGCTCCATACATGATAAACTATTGCAGCAAATAATTTATATCTAGTATTGCTATTACTAGATATAAATTTTAATTATTGTTATTACGTTACCTAATATCTAGTATTTTATGTTTTCATGCGGCCTACATTAACTTTCCTCTTAATTTAATATCATTATCCATTTATATCCTTTAATATAATATAGATCAATGTATGATTTTTGATGTTGATATCAATATTGTATTATTTTAAATTAATAATCAAAACTATTAAATTGTTAAAATTTATTAATAATATTTTTTAGTGTTATATGGCAAATTTTCTAATATTTGATTTAGTTATTTATTATTAATTATTAAGAAATAAATTATATGTGGACTTTTATGGTTATGCCATATGACTTAACTAGTTATTAATTAATATATTACATGTGACTAATTTTAAGGCTTTCACTTGGCTTAAGGAGATGATATTTTTCTCTCCTTCTAATAATATATAAAAATATAGATTTGTAAGCATTTAAATGAGATGGTCACACGTTTCAAGGTTCGAGTCTCACCGCTATCATCATAAAAAATGAATTTTCACATGATTGACCCATAAAAAAATGAATAAAGCTTACATATGAGAGGACATGTTGAAGAGATAATTAAATAAATAAAGTGTGATCTCTTTAATAACTTAAGCTTTTTGATGAGATGGTCACACGTATGCTTCAACATTATCCATGTTAATAAATATTTAAATGGATTAAAAGGTGAGAAAATATATGCAAAATGAATTGCAAACTACTGCTCTCTCTTGTTTACTTGGGTATATTCTAACCTTACTAAAAGTTTTTCCTTTTCCTTGGTGCTGCTTTTTAATTCACGAGTCCATTTCATTTAAGATAACAAGATAAAAACAAGAAAAGACGTTAGAAAATGACTCTAAAAAGAAGTACTCACTGATTGCTATTAAGAAATGAGAGTAAAATAGAACAATATAATAATAGAGACAAAATATATAGAAAGAGAATGTAGAAGTTATCTTACTTAAATGTGTTTCTTGTGTATTTTCAATAGGAGAATAACAAATTTATTTATAGGTTACAAAATGTCTTTTGAAATTAGATGTATTAATGAACTCATTCATTTGGGGTATGAATTCTCAAAGACAGTTACAGAAAGAACACCTACATACATTGGAAGGGACATCTACATATATTAAATTTATAACACTCCCCCTTGGATGTCCATTTAAAGATAATGTGCCTCGTTAAAACCTTACTAGAAAAACCCAGTGGAAAAATCCTAGTGAAGGAAAAAGGGTACACATATCTTGTAATACGCATTGAGTACTGCCTCATTAAAAATCTTACCAGAAAAACCCACTTGGGTCAAAACCTTGGTTAAGGAAAAAAAAGTACAGCGCGTATTATACTCCCCCTGATGAAAACTTTATTTGATATCTCGGAGATGATGCATTCCAATCTTATGTCTCAGATTCTCAAATGTTGATGTTGGCAATGCCTTAGTGAATAAATCTACTAGATTGTCACTTGAACGGATTTGTTGAACATCTATTTCACTATTTTGCTGAAGATTGTGTGTGAAAAAGAACTTTGGTGAAATGTACTTTGTTCTATCCCCTTTGATATATCCTCATTTAAGTTGAGCTATGCAAGCAGCATTATCTTCATACAATATCGTTGGAATCTTCGTTTTTAAAGAAAGACCACATAGTTGTTGAATGTGTTGAGTCACTGATCTCAACCATACACACTTTCGACTAGCATCATGAATAGATATTATCTCTGCATGATTGGAAGATGTAGTAGCTAAAGTTTGTTTTGTTGAACGTCATAAAATAGATGTACTTCCACAAGTAAATAGATAGCCTGTTTGAGATCGGGCTTTATGTGGGTCAGACAAATAACCTACATCTGCATAACCAATCAACTGTGCATCAGATTCATAAGAATAAAATAATCCCACTGGTTTTATTCCTTCAGGTGTTCGAACTATACGTCTGAATACTTCACGTTTTTCAAGTGACGCTAATTTTTCCTGGATAGCGTCTTTCCATTTTGGCTAATCATTTTTTTTTTACATTCATCGACAGATCTTGGTTCAAGATCCTCATCTTGTTGCATTATCTCAACAGCAACATTATAAGCAAAAATGTTGTCGACAACAATATTATTTCGATTCCACCTTTTCTTCTGTAGAGACATAACTTATTGAGATCTCTTCACTCTTATTATTTTCATATACCTTGACCTGCTCTGAGATCTTATCATTTGTTATGTTACATGTCTCTTTTTGAGCAATTGCCTTCATATTATGATCTCCTAGATCGTTTGCTCCTTTTCGCTTTCGAGGATTTTTATCTTTGGAATCAATTGGTCTACCACATTTTAAAAGTGGATTAGACTCATTTGCATTTATAGATTGTCCAATCGGGACATCAATTCAAATAGGAGGATTAGTAGCTGGAATATGTGACTTAGTCACCCTTGGTAGGTTAGTGAATGCATCTGGCAGTTGATTTGTAATATTTTACAAATAAATTATCTTTTGAACCTCGTATTCACATTGATTTGTTCGAGGATCTAAATGAGATAGCAATAATGCATTCCAATCTATCTATTTTTGCAACTACTTATTTTCTCCCCCTAATATTGATCATACTGATTCATCAAAATGACAGTCAACTAATCTTGCCGTAAATAAATCCCCAGTCATAGGTTCCAAATATTTTATAATAGAAGGAGATTCATACCCAACATATATCCCCAACCTTCTTTGGGGCCCCATCTTTGTGCGTTGTGGTGGAGCAATTGGAACATATACTGCACATCCAAATATTCTAAGATGGGAAATATTTGGCTCCTGACCAAAAGCAAATTGTATTGGGGAGACTTTATGATAACTTGTGGGTCTGATCCGCACAAGAGCTGATGCATGCAAAATAGCATGGCTCCATGCCGAAATGAGAAGTTTTGTTCTCATAAGCATTGGTCTAGCAATTAATTGGAGGCGTTTGATCAATGATTCCGCTAGACCATTTTGAGTATGAACATCAGCAACTGGATGCTTAATTGTTATCCCAGTTGATATGCAATAATCATTAAAGGCCTGGGACGTAAATTCACCAGCATTATCAACTCGAAGTGTCTTAATTGTATAATCTGGAAACTCTGCTCTTAATTTTATTAATTGAGCTAGTAACCTCGCAAAGACCAAATTGTGGGTTGATAACAAGCACACATGTGACCATCTTGTAGATGCATCTATCAGAATCATATCATATCTGAATGGTCCACATGGAGGGTGTATGGGCCTATATATCACCCTGTATACGTTCCAAAAATGTAGGAGATTCAACTCCAACTTTAATTACTGATGGTCTAATAACCAGTTTTCCTTGAGAACATGCAGCACAAGAGAATTCTTTAGTTTGAAGAATCTTCTGGTTCTTCAATGAATGACCAATAAATTATTTTGCGCATCATATTATAATCAGGATGGCCCAACCGGTCATGCCAAATAGTAAAATCATTAGTAAACTCCTTGTTTACTATGGCATGTGATTCAACTATACTAATATTAGTGTAGTATAATACGGAGGAAAATGCGGGAAGCTTTTCCATCAGATACTTCTTTTCTGCTTTTATTGTAGTAATATAAAGGTATTCAACCTTTCCTTCATTGGTGGTCTCGATATGATAGCCATTTTGGTGCATTTCTTTGAAACTCAACAAGTTTCTTTCAAACCTACTACAATATAATGCATCATTAACAGCCAATATAGTTCCTCCTAGTAGTAATATTGTCGCTCTTCCAGAGTCCTCAATTAATTTTGTACTAGCAGATATTGTTATGATATTGGCTTCTTTCATAATTAAATAAGAGAAGTATCTCTTATCTTTTAATATGGTGTGCGTCGTAGCACTATCCAGAAGACATATTTCTACTTTATTATTCATACGACTTAGATAATTATTTAATCTTCTTTCAGACTTTGATCTATTGCTATCACATTCGCTTCAGGGAATGGAGCAAATCTAGAGGGACGAGCTTCATTAAAAGCATATTATTTTGCTTCAATCATCATTATATCATTAATTGTTGTGCATTGGAACTCAAACTCAATGTCTTACCCTCATAAAGGCATGTTAAGCATAATGCATTGGGACTAAAACACAACATCTTATCATCATGATGCACCAAGACTCAAATTCAGTGTTCGAACACCTCTTCCGAATTATTTCTACTATAGAAGCAAATTATGAGGCATGTAGAATGAATTTTTTTTAAATATGTTATAAGTGATTATTTCAGCACATAATTTCAAACGAGAATTAATTATAAACATGATTGAGTAATATAAAAATCTTGTAAGCACAAGCGTATGATCCAAATTCCAATCACTTAGCTCTTTAGAATGCATCGTAACTTATAAATCAAATAAATGAATTCAAACATATGTTGCAAAAGGGATGTGAGTTACTTTGACTTTTATATTACCAAGGTTGTGATAATATTCTATTACTATATTATGTCATAAAGGCAGTAGCCAACACTACTATAATTAAATCAATATTAGTGAAATAGACGTATCTGCACATATAATAACTTCATATACTAATTATCTCTCATTTACCTTTTTTTTTCTTTTTCTTAAGAAGCATATTGGAAATTTTTGGTCATAAATTAGGTGCAAATTTAAGTTAATCGTCATCCACAATATAAGTATCACATCTACTCTTGGTTAACAATCCAAATTCAATAGGTATTAGGACATCAACACAAAAATCTCCGACAAATACTAATTTATTACGACCTAATTAATAGAGTAGGTATTACTTCATAATGTACGAAGATAAAAATATTTTGTAACGGACGTAATGTAAATTTTATTTATGAATATAGAGAATATTAGGACCTACAAAAGATTATTGCTAAACATGATTGTAATTACAGGAGTAAAGACAATTAACATATTTTAAATCCTACAAATTAGAAGTCAAAGCTCATAACAATTATTTCATTGAATTGAAGAGTTTCTTAGTGCAAATGTTTGTGAACTTCCATTTCGTTACTTCTGTTATTCCACTTATGTCGTAACATTTGGATGTGAAATTAATTTGTCTAATCATTATAATTCAATTTAATCCTTATCTATTTATGTATAAGTTTAAACTTTTTCGTAGATTATATAAAAATAATAATAATTTAACCGAAACTTATTGTTTCCATACTAAGACAATTATTATAATCATATTCAAAACAAGTTATGCATATGGTAACAAAATTGCATATTAAAGAAGATCCTAATAGAAACGTTAAAAACATAAGAATGTATACCTGGATCGGAAAAGAAATTAACTACCTCTTTTTTAAGAATATAAAATTCGAATGAAGTAGATAACCTCAGTTGGTTAGAACTTCGTGCTGATAACGTGTTAAGAAAATGAGAGCAAAATAGAACAATATAGTAATAAAAACAACATGTATAGGAGGAGAATGTAGAAGTTATCTTATTCAAATGTGTTTTTTGTGTATTTTCAATAGGAGAATAACAATCTATTTATAGGTTACAAAATGTCTTCTGAAATTAGATGTATTAATGAACTCATTCATTTGAGGTATGAATTCCCAAAGACAATTACGGAAAGAACACCTACATATATTGGAAGGGACATCCACATACATTGGATTTATAACAATTGCTTCATAGTTAATTTAACGAGAACAAGATTAAGACTTAACCCTTAGCCAAATTACAGAAATAAAAGTCAATCAATTCACATGGATCTCATCAATGGTGGAATCTAAAAGTAGGCATCGGGTACTTTTCACTAAGCAATACAATATAGTGATAGGACTTTTCACTACTTTTAAATACGTGTACGTTTTTCGGCCTTGAAATTGACCTTGTTAGGAGTTTGGACAAAGTGTAAACTTTCCATGGGATTTACAAATGTCGACATTATCACTAAACTTATTACAACTCCCATGTGGTCCACTGATTTAATGTTTTGAGTTACTACGAAAATTTTTGAAAATCATAATTTAGAAGTCACTAGATTTATGAAACATCCAAAGTATTCCATGAAGTCATATATAACATATAGTGTAAATTGAGCAATAGATTATATAAATTGCATAAAAACCATCCATATTTTTTAACAATTTATGAATATACATGATTTTGAAACATTTTATTTGAATTTTTTATGGACCTAAGAAATATTTTGAAGGTTCTAAATTTCGAGGGTTAAACTTGTCACGACCCAAAATCAACCTGTCATGATGGCGCCTTTCGTGGAACTATGCAAGCCAACTACTCAACCATCTCAATACATCAAAAGCTTCGCAAAATGCGAAAGCGGTTAAATTTAAGGAATACCCTTTTAAAAGAAAATAAGAAAAACGTAATCTCAACACAAAATCTCTCCCAAAATCGGACCGTCACTGAGTACATGAACATCTACATAGGAATATAGTCTAATACAATGCCTAGCGAATAAAACTGAAATATCAAATGAAGAAAAGGGAGGAGAGTCAAGGTCTGCGAACGCCAAGCAGCTACCTCGATAATCTCCGAAAGTCCGAACTCCTCAACTCAGCAGTCGCTGTAACCGGAAGCACCTGGATCTGCACACGAGGTGCAGAGTGTAGCGTGAGTACAACCAATTTCAATAAGTAACAAATCTAACATTTGGACTGAAAGTAATGACGAACTCAACCTGTACAGTTCAATATATAAATAACAGTGCAGAAATGCAGACATGCTTTCAAGTTCAACAGTTTAACTCAATACCAGTAAGATATATTAATTTTTAATAATATGAGGAATATAACCTCTCTACATCTACGTGTCGTGCTGTATGTGATGCACCATGTTGAAAGTCTCATGTACTCACGCTCTCGGAATGCTCAATGACTCAGTGCTTCCAATCCAACCCGTAAGGAAGATCCATCCCCAAGTATAAATGATTCGAAAAAGATCCATGTCCAGGGAAGGTTTATCCCTCAATATAAAGCAATTGTGCTCACTAGGGCTGTGTGAAAACTCCGGTGGAGCTCCTTCAGCTCAAGAGCTATCATAAGCCAGATCTAGGCATAAATCAGTAAAACCTGGTGCGGCGTGCAGCCCGATCCCATAAATGTCACTCATAATCATGCCCTCGGCCTCACTCAGTCATCAATCTCTTCAGTCTCTCTCTCACAATGTCATGAAACTAGCCTGAAAATAATGATATGATGTATCAATAAATAGCAACAGAGGCTTAGATGTAATATGTAATGAATGAATATGATTGAGTACGAAATTTCATTGAAATCAATAAGTCGACAGTAAGAAACGACCACTATGGGTCCCAATTGTATATATCCTAAACATGATCTCTAGCATGATTGACGGCTCAATTACTTTATCACATGATGGAAACACGGATATAAACAAGATAAATCTACTATATAGTTCCATGGAATCGACCAGGTCGCAATTTTCATGGCGCACGCCCGTCACTTAAAATGTGCGTCACCTCGACACTAATCATATAACACAAAATTCGGGGTTTCGAACCCGCAGTGCCAAGTTTATAAGTGTTATTTACCTCAATCTAGAAAAATCTCCACTCCACACACAATTGCCTCGCGAAACGGCCTCTGAATTCCTCGAATTTAGCCACAAACAATGCGATACAATCAACAGGGCTGAAGGAATCAATTCCAGAAGAAAAATACTAAGTTATAAGTCAAAAGTCAAAATCGGCCCAAGCCGGTCCCCGGGCCCACATATCAAAATACAAAAAAAGTCATAAAATCTAAATCTCATTCAACCACGATTCCAACCATACCAAATTTACCAAAATCCGACACCAAATCATCACCCAAATCCCCAAATCAAACTCTCCAAATGCCTAGTTTCAAACTCCCAAATTCCACCTTAAATACACACAAACTAGGTGGGAAAACCAATGGGGAAACAAGATATCAAAAATGGGAAAAGGGGATTTATCTCAAGAATCACCTCGAGAATCCTCTCAAGAATCGCCAGAACCCGAGCTTAAAATGTTTAAAATGAAGCAAAATCGCAAACTCTTGTATTTATCTTTCTGTCCAGCCTTTCCGCTTTTGCGGGCACTTAACCGCATATGCAGTGTCGTAGAAGCGATCAAAATTCCGCTTCTACGGTGAACCACTGGAGTTGGGCCTCCGCTTCTGCGGTCTTCACCCCCTCATCTGCACCCAGAACTCCCCATCGCACCTACGCACCCTTCGCTTCTGCGCCCATCACGCCGCACCTGCGACCACGCAGGTGCGAAAAACTCCTCGCACCTGCGACCACTACCCTTCCCAGTCTTGGCCGCATCTGCGCTCCTCAACTCGCACCTGCGATCAAAGCTCCGCAGGTGCGGTTACACTAGCAGACTTCAGCTACAACAGTCCTCCAACTTTGATCTGAAAACCATCCGTAATCACCCCGAGGCCCCAGAAACCTCAACTAAACATACAAACAAGTCTAAAACATGATAAAAACTTAGTCGAGACCTCAAATCACCTCAAACAACATAAAAAATACGAACTGCATCCCAATTCAAGCCTATTGAAACTAAGAAAATTTCAACTTCTACAAACGACGCTGAAACCTATCAAATCAGGACCGACTGACCCCAAATTTTGCACACAAGTCACAAATGACATTACAGACCTACTCCAACTTCAAAAATTGGAATCCGACCCCGATATCAGAAAGTCCACTCCTGGTCAAACTTTCCGAAAATCCAATCTTTCTCCATTTCAAGCCTAAATCCACTACGTCCCTCCAAATCACACGCTCCTACGTCCAAAATCATCCAACTGAGCTAATGGAATCATCAAAACTCCAATCCGGAGTCGTTTACTCAAGTGAATATCCGTTCAACCATTTCAACTTAAGGTTTCAACCATGAGACTAAGTGTCTCATTTCCTTCCGAAATCCCTTCGGACCCGAACCGACTACCCTGGCAAGTCACATAATAGCTGTAGAGTACAAAATGAGCAATAAATGGAGGAACGAGGATACAACTCTCAAAATGACCGGTCGAATCGTTACAAAACTGTTCTAAAATACATCTGAACATTTTTTTCTAATAAAAATTATAAGAATTATGGTTTTATTTTCGATGTATATCTTCAACTGTGAAGTAAGGCACCTACATATTTGACAAGATCTAACTCTGAGATTATGGGTTCGAATCATCAAGAGACTAGGGCGATTTGCAGTCATACCCTACATAGCAGCCACCTTTTAACCTATACCCTATTTTTAAAAATTATTGATTTGGTAGTCAGCTGACAAAAAATCCGCACTAATATGACCATTGTACCCCTGACATAACATATAAAAATCACGCACCTCCGTCTCTTCTCATATTTGAATCACGCACAAAACACTCCGTCTCTTCTCATATTTGAATCACGCACAAAACAGTTCATTTGTAAAGACTTCAGCACATAAACTTCAGCACAAGATGCTGAAGTAAATTAGTTCATTTTTTAATACTTCAGCAACCACTGTGCTGAAGTTTTAATACCTGGATTCGATAGTCTAGTCGTCATGAGCTTTATGAAAAACTTCAGCACAAGATGTTGAACTCAATTATTTCATTTTTAAAATCTTCTGCACCTCATATGCTGAAGTTTTGTCCTTAATTCTATAGTTTTGTCATGAGCTTTTTTTAAAACTTCAGCACAAGATGTTGAACTCAATTATTTCATTTTTAAAATCTTCTGCACCTCATATGCTGAAGTTTTGTCCTTAATTCTATAGTTTTGTCATGAGCTTTTTTTAAAACTTCAGCACAAGATGCTGAAGTTAATTAGTTCATTTGTAAAGACTTCAGCACATTTTGTTTAGTCTTCATGAGCTTTATGAAAAACTTCAGCACAAGATGCTGAAGTAAATTAGTTCATTTTTTAATACTTCAGCAACCACTGTGCTGAAGTTTTAATACCTGGATTCAATAGTTTAGTCGTCATGAGCTTTATGAAAAACTTCAGCACAAGAGGTTGAAGTCAATTAGTTCATTTGTAAAATCTTTAGCACCTCATATACTGAAGTTTTTTCCTTAATTCTATCATTTTGCCATGAGCTTTTTTTGAAACTTCAGCACAAGATGCTAAAGTTAATCAGTTCATTTGTAAAGACTTCAACACATAATGTTCTGAAGTTTGTTTAGTCTTCATAAGCTTTATGAAAAACTTCAGCACAAGATGCTGAAGTCAATTAGTTCATTTGTAAAATCTTCAGCACCTCATATGCTGAAGTTTTGTCCTTAATTCTATAGTTTTGTCATGAGCTTTTTTTAAAACTTCAGCACAAGATGCTGAAGTAAATTAGTTCATTTTTTAATACTTCAGCAACCACTGTGCTGAAGTTTTAATAGCTGGATTCGATAGTTTAGTATTCATGAGCTTTATGAAAAACTTCAGCACAAGATGCTGAAGTCAATTAGTTCATTTGTAAAATCTTCAGCACCTCATATGCTGAAGTTTTGTCCTTAATTCTATAGTTTTGTCATGAGCTTTTTTTAAAACTTCAGCACAAGATGCTGAAGTCAATTAGTTCATTTGTAAAATCTTCAGCACCTCATATGCTGAAGTTTTGTCCTTAATTCTATAGTTTTGTCATGAGCTTTTTTTAAAACTTCAGCACAAGATGCTGAAGTTAATCAGTTCATTTGTAAAGACTTCAGCACATTTTGTTTAGTCTTCTTGGGCTTTATGAAAAACTTTAGCACAAGATGCTAAAGTAAATTAGTTCATTTTTTAATACTTCAGCAACCACTGTGCTAAAGTTTTAATACCTGGATTCAATAGTTTAGTCGTCATGAGCTTTATGAAAAACTTCAGCACAAGATGCTGAAGTAAATTAGTTCATTTTTTAATACTTCAGCAACCACTGTGCTAAAGTTTTAATACCTGGATTCAATAGTTTAGTCGTCATGAGCTTTATGAAAAACTTAAGCACAAGATGCTGAAGTCAATTAGTTCATTTGTAAAATCTTCAGCACCTCATATGCTGAAGTTTTTTCCTTAATTCTATCATTTTGTCATGAGCTTTTTTTAAAACTTCAGCACAAGATGCTGAAGTCAATTAGTTCATTTGTAAAATCTTCAGCACCTCATATGCTGAAGTTTTTTCCTTAATTCTATCATTTTGTCATGAGCTTTTTTTAAAACTTCAGCACAAGATGCTGAAGTTAATCAGTTCATTTGAAAAAACTTCAGCTTCCTGTGCTGAAGTTTTAATACTTGGATCTGATAGTTTAGTCGTCATGAGCTTTATGAAAAACTTCAGCACAAGATGTTGAAGTAAATTAGTTCATTTTTTAATACTTCAGCAACCACTGTGCTGAAGTTTTAATACTTGGATCTGATAGTTTAGTCGTCATGAGCTTTATGAAAAATTTCAGCACAAGATGCTGAAGTCAATTATTTCATTTGTAAAATCTTCAGCACCTCATATGCTGAAGTTTTGTCCTTAATTATATAGTTTTGTCATGAGCTTTTTTTTTAAAACTTCAGCTCAAGATGCTGAAGTTAATCAGTTCATTTTTAAAGACTTCAGCACATTTTGTTTAGTCTTCATGAGCTTTATGAAAAACTTCATCACAAGATGCAGAAGTAAATTAGTTCATTTTTTAATACTTCAGCAACCACTGTGTTGAAGTTTTAATACCTGGATTCGATAGTTTAGTCGTCATGAGCTTTATGAAAAACTTCAGCACAAGATGCTGAAGTCAATTAGTTTATTTGTAAAATCTTCAGCACCTCATATGCTAAAGTTTTTTCCTTAATTCTATCGTTTTTTCATGAGCTTTTTTTAAAACTTCAGCACAAGATGCTGAAGTTAATCAGTTCATTTGTAAAGA